>JABCJY010000123.1:0-132260 GCA_013184415.1 Fusarium concolor
AAAGATATTACTAAGATCTCTAAAGGTATCGTCTTCTTAACATGTGAACATCGCCTTGTCTGTATTCTAATCTTCATCACCATCACAGCTATCACTGCTGCTGCTGTCTAAGAGACATATATACTAAATTCATCCTAAAATCCAATGGGGGTTGGGGTTGGGGCTGGGGTTTATTACTGTCAGTCTCTGCTGCCTCTGGATCGTGAGAGTGGGTCAACTACAAGAAGCTCGATTGATAATGATACAGAGAAGAAGAAGCTATATCTGGGGCTAGATACGACTCGTACTGAGATATGTAGGGTAATCAAAATGAACAACGAATACAGTATCGGCATGAATTGGTATATGACGAATGTTCTAGCAATTCACAGGGAATCCATAGGCAGGATTCGGAGGAAGACCAGCAAGTTCACCGCTGCACTGACGTGTATGTCTGTCTTAGTTAAACTTTTCGGGGCTGAGCGAAGAGCAGAGGCAAGAGCGTGACGTTAAGTGGGATATCATTAAAACCGAGAGGCTGGGAAGTTGGCAGCTGAGGATGGGGCCCATCACCGTGTAAGTCAGTGCAAGGCCTGTGGATGAACAGAGGAGAACTGCCTAGTTTAGGGCGAGCCATGGATGGATAATTGGATTCTGTGGATGCTACGTGTTCAAGAGGGCGGTCGCATGAATAGAGGCCACCCGCGATGTCGGACGCATGATGATTGAGTGGAAGGTGGAAGATACGAGATCGTGGAAGATATAATCCAGGAGGCTGGGGAGTACAGGGTAAACGATGATTGGGGGAGAGTCTGTGGATCGCATTTCAACGTCAACGTCTTGAGATGGGAATGATTGGAGATGGCTAATTGATCCCTATTTATTAAAATGATTGAGTTAGCTCATATGAAGTGTTACATGTATCGTTAGGCAGAGACCACGAGTTGCATATCAGGCGGTACATATCCACGCTGCATTGAAGCCCGACAGAGAACGGACGTAGATAATGTCAACGTGGAAGCAAGTCATACAGATGGGTCGCATTACCTCATAGCTGCATGTTGTCAACGGCCAACGGCTGTTCATCTGAATGAATTGACTGGTCCTCAGCATGAGCCACAAGCTTCGATGTTGAAGTAAGACGCTGGTAATTAAAGTGCGGGTCAGGTCTCGGGGCAGTTCCCGTCCGTGTGTCAAATTCTATCCCTAAGAATGAAATGTCTCTCGTGATCATGTGTCCATCTCACCAGAATCACTTGTCTATCAAGCATATTCCCTGATCTGAGCCGACCGTTAATGCCCGTTATTAAGCACTGCACAGTCCAACGGGGACGAAAGATAGACTCGCGCGGGGTGGAGTTACATCAAAAAAGTTAAGATTGGCTTTGAAAGCTTGTGAAAGCTCAACAACCTATGGCGCTGTAAGTGAGACTGAAATGAAGCGGATGTTGCGTACAACAAAGACTCGCAACGGAAACGCCCAAATAGGAATCATAGTCAAAGTCGAGTCAAGAGGTGCAAGGAAGTAAGAATCCTCAAGACTCTTTCCTTTTTCTGCCCAAGATGTCTTTCATCAGCTTGGGAAGGAACATGCGCCTGACATGAACCTCATTTCCACCCGATATTATTGCTTCATATTTCTTTTTCTCTTCATCGAATTTTTCTTCTTCATCGAATTTTTCTTCTTCATCAATATTTATCCCAGCCTCCTCATAATTGTCTCCGCCGCCTCGTCGCACTTTTACCTCTTTTGAATTTGACCTGCTTGTTGGGTCCGTGTTCTTTTTTTTTTGGCTTTACCAATACTAAGGTTCAGTCTGCGGGAAGACGTGCCGCGTCGTGCCGCGTCCAACTACCTACCTAAGGTACCTTACCTTACCTTCGTCGTGGGCGCGTGTGAATTTTTTGTCTTCTTTCTTCTGGTCTCATCTTACGGCTCAAATCTGTTATCTTCAACCGTGTCACCTCGGATTCGATCGAGGTCTTTCTGGCAGCTTTGTACAAAGATCAGAGATCCATTTAACGACGTCAATCTGGAACGACAAAAATAGCGCTACGATATTACTTGATTGATCGGCTTGGCGCGAGCGAGTTTTTGTTTATTCACCCATCAACTCAACTGCTGCCTACTGAAATAGAGCCAATTTGATCATTGCCTCTCTCAAATAATATACCTTGCCAGAACTCGAATATTTGGCTCATCCAAAACCTCAAGCCTGCCAGATATTAACCAAACGCCTGTCAGTCACCTCTCATCACCATCTCCAAACATGCATCCGATCAGACTAGACAGGCAACCCTTCGACCCTGGTCAGCACCCTCTGCGTTCAGTGGTGCACTGTCGATAGTGGTGTATTTTTGGGGCTCAGGGTCCCCTGGTCTAGCCCGGCCGGCCATCTCACAGACCTGGTCTTGAACAGAGCCCCCAGTCGGCAGCCCACTGACTGTCTTGTTTAGGCTTGCTACCAGCTCTGCTCACCGCTTGCCCCGGTCATTCGCTAAACCTGGAGGCGCCTCGGCTTCGCTTTGCTGGCCGCTCTCACTCCTGTCTTCAACTCAGCGCGCGCGACTGGCCGGCCGTATAACAGCATTCAAACGAGCCTGCCATCCTGTCGTTTCTCCGCCATGCTATTCGGCGTCGCTAATTCTGCCTTTGTTTCTTGCTATTAGTCTCTCGTTTGCTCTCGAGCTCTCCATTGTAGTTCTCAATCGCAATCTCGCGTTTGTTCACCTGCGTGCGTCTTGTTCGTCGTCATTGTACGTTGAAGCATCCACCGTTGATCAAGACTGCTCTTGACCGTTCATGCGCATGCGCCTTCGTGCACCGTTCGACTCTGAACTCGGATTAGGCCAATTGGTTTCAGAAAGCTTCCTTGGTCGATACTGCGCCTTTTAAAAGCGTCATCTGTCACTCGTTCTTGTCCCGACGCTGTTGTTTTGGATCTTCAAATCTCATCTCATCGCAAACATCCGAACCAACCATCGCCAAACCGCATCAGACCCAATCACAGCCTGCCAGCTGTCGCGCGCACGCCTTCAACTTGGCTCGCTGACCCCGTAGGGTCGGTCGCCCCTCTACAGATCAAGTAATAGGCTTTGCCTTGCGGTTCCTAGTTTGCCCTCTGGCTGCCTCTCATCGGGCTGCATCGTGCGAGCTGCTGCAACGACCTGTGCTTCGCGTCGTTCCCGCTGTGCGTTCTGCTGCAGCTGTGGAGCTCGTTAACGGTTAGTCCAGCCAACCTCCTTCTCCTTGCCTCCATATTCTCTTATTTCCCTGCTTCTCTTTCGTCGCATGCCCTCCTCTTGTCTATGACGCCTGTCACCCGTGCTTTGATTCATATGCGAGGCTATTCCCTCCACCCCGTCGCCCCTCTGTCGCCCTAGTCGATATCTAAACTAAAGCAAAGTGCCTAGTCTCAGTCGTGGACCCTTCTACACCCAGCACATCTTCACCAGAGTTTAACTTGGAAGTACTGGCTGGGCTGCATGGCGTCCTCTGAGGTCGATCAAAAGTTTCTCGGCAAGCTGGCCAAAGCTGTCGAGAATGACAATCCTCTCCTGGCCAACATGCTCTTCAAGATCCTAGGCTTGTCTCTCAACCTCGCCGAACAGCTCGTTGCTGCAAAGAAGCAGCGTCGACCTGATTATGAGCCAACACCCAACGCGATACGGCGCGTGTTACGTATCATATGGCTCTCTCGAGAAGGCAAGGTAATGCTTGAGCAGTACGTCTTACCAATGGTAGGCAACTATGTCGAACTCAAGGTTCTCGCCTACAAGCTTCGCGCCTCTTTCTCTCATATCTTTGCTCTCTTTGGCAACACGCCCTCAGTCTCGAATCTGGGTAGACAAACGCCAGATGTCACAGCGGTCTTGACACCGCGTTTGGACAAAGGAAAAGGGCGCGCCGCCGACATGGAAGTTGAGTCGAGGCCCTCCTCCGTTCAACCTACGCACCCCCTCGAAGGGGGACCTGTACTGCCTCCCCCAGGTTTTGAGGATCAGAACATTCTATTATCGCCCAACTTTCTCATTCCGGCCAAAGACTATCTACCTGAAGCGAAGCAACATTTCCAAGAGGCCATCCAGCTTGCCGACTCAATGCTCTGGGGCTCTCATTCTCTTCGCCTCTCCGTCAAGACCGAATATGCTGCCTTCTTGTACGAATGTGTTCACGACGCTGAAGGCAGCCGGAAAGTTGCCAAAGACACCATCGCGGAAGTTTATGAAGCCACTGAGGGAATGGACGACGACATGTTCGGTGATGCTTGTGAGCTGGTCACGGTCCTGGGAAAGATGATGAAACGTGGTCTAGGTACCAGTGGCACTCTACGCAAAGCTCCAGCAGTGAACCAAAGTCCAGTACCCAGAGCTACCCCCCCTCCAGGGATGGAGAATCCGATATGATGAGGACGCGGCCAGTTTCCCACAAGACTTGTCTTTTTTTTTATTTACCGCAAGTGGCAGCTCTCATGTCAACTTCAGAGAATTGTGGAGGCTTCATGCGCTCTTCTGAGGCAACTTCGCCATGTCGACTGATATGAACAGGGAATCTAGTTTTAGGCTTGAGTCGCCGCAGACGCTAAGAAAAGCCGGAGTTGATTCACGCTTGACGGCCCGTTCCGCAATACACTGCGGCACACCACATACCACATCAGACAGCATTCCTGTGGGGATCTTAGACATCGACACGAACAGCGGAGCTCTGCGTTGGATCATTACAGCACTAGCTTACCGATAAGACAGCAAAGCCGTCTCGCCATGGGCCTAGCACGAGGATCGAAACGCATATCACCTTGGATCGGGCTTCTCAAGCCTTTTTGATGTCATACCTACTGACTTGCTTTGAGCTCGCTTTCACCATCACGACCTAGCGTACACTATCCTAAGCGCAATTTTGGTCTTACTTCACTTCTGTCATGTTATTTGATACCCATAACTATCTTGGATTCTTGTGTGCATATGCATTGGGGTCGTTATTCTACCTATTTATCATCTGCTTTCGTACCGAATATTGGCTTTTTTTCGGCTATGCTTTTAGTTATCGCATTTAACTCACGGTTGGCAAAATAGAGAAGGGAGTCTGATATTGAGCTAAGGTGTTGGTTGCATTTTCTGGGCACGCCTAATAGATGTATCACTAAGGTAGCAGGCAAGCATGTTACTCTTTTCAACAGTTATGCAGGACGATATTCCACAGCTTGTTTATTTCTGTCCAATTTGCAGCTTTCCATGGTAGATTGGCTCAGCTTTGTCCCCTTCTAAGTTACTACACTAAAACACAACTTTGGCCATGTCATGCCTTAACGAATTTCCGTACTCTCCGAACACCAAAAAAAGCAAGATCACAGCCAAACTCTCGAGCACCTTGAACAAGCCCAATCATCTCTGTATGAATGGGATTCGCAACAAGTCGATTTCTTTGGCCAAGAACCGTTCCCTGACTGAAGCCGTCAAGAAGATTCACGCAACAGAATCCTATCGTGACATTAGCGTCTCATTTCGCCGGACTAATCCTTAGAATCCTCACACTCGCGGTTCGAGACCCATTTCTCGACTTACTGGTCGGCGATCCACTTCTCGACCTTGTTGATAAGCTTTGACAACTTTCGAGCATCGGATTGCTCCTCCTTCTCGGCTTCGGCACGTTCGCATCTGGCCTTGAAGACCTTGATCTTGGTCTTGTCTTTTCTCTTGATTTTGATTTTGATTTCGATCTCAACCTCGGACTCTTCCTCCTCGGACTCTCCCTCGGTTGAAGCATCGCCAGGCTCGGCGTCAGTGGAAGCCTTGTCAGTCTGAGTAGAGGACTCATCGTCAGTAGAGACATCGGCCTTGGTTGCCGTGCCTCTCTTTTTGATTAGAAAGCCCCTCTTATTTCTTGGAACGCCTCTGTTTTTGAGCGTGTTAGCCTTGACTAGAGCGTCGTTGCTCTCGGAGGACTCTTCATCACAGGCTGTGGAGATTTCAACGTTGCGGTCTCCAGCTTGGGGATTGGAGTTCGTCTTGCAGCATGGTTTGAGGTTCTTAGAGGCGTCCTGCCCGTTGGAAGACAGACCTGGCTTGTACCTAGAAGAGTTACCGCGGGCTCTTTTTGTCTCAGACCTCTTTTGTCTTTTCGACATGGCGCCACTCTCGTCGGACAGCTTCCATTGGAAGATCCGAGAGATCATCTCTGGCCCCAACAATGCCGGTCCAGATTGTGCTGAGCCTGCATTATCTCTGCCAGTGTTCCGAGCTGACGGTACTATCGTCGCAAGTCAACATGTTATTGCTCACTCGATTTGATCAAGTCTGAACATACCCCAAGACGAATATGAAGAGCGAATGGCCATGGACGGTTCAAGAAAAGTGTCTATGCAAAATGTTTCGAAATTAGGCCAAGAAAGAAGAAGCCTTCAAAGCTCGGGGTGGCAGAAGAGGAGGGAAAAGGAGCGGAGCGGATGGAGAATCAAAGGTTTGTCGGTGCTCAAGAGGCGGGATGAAGTTTCCCAAGGAGCTGCACTTCTGTCGCGCAAGCAGTGTACAACAGTATGGGTGCCGCTGCCGCTGCCTCTGCCGCTGCCAGTGCTAATGCTGCACTGCGCGGTTAGGTTAGTGTAAGTATTCTGCTTCTGGGCTCAGGGGTTGCCTGATCTGAAGACTGGGTGAAAGGGAGCCTAGAGCCAGTGATAGCGTCTATTGGGGCAGCACATTTCTCTCTTAGAGAATAAAAATGCAGAGTCTATGATGCAGTGCCAAAACAACTTTATTTATGTGACACTTTTAGTATCCCTACACGGATGAACATGCCCACGTTCACTGGTTACGGCATAGACAGTATCTCACTCAACTCATAACCATTACCAATTGTGTTTTTGAACAACCATGACTACACGCTCTTCTTTATTCTGGAGCGAGGGATTAATACATAAATAGAAATAAAACTTGTTATCAGCCGTGTTCGCTCATCCTGCTCATTGGTGTTTCCACTTCAGGGTGTGACAATGGGCCTCGGAGATAGTCCATAGTCCAATGGATCAGTTTAGGTCCAATCGGACAACTGCCAATGTTGCTGACTCATCTCACAACTGGTTCGATACTATCAGCCAAGATCAGACTTCAAAGATATCCATCCATCACTTCCAAAACTCACTCCTCCATTTCTATCACGCCATTAGCCAAAGGTCTCGAGACAACTGTCGAGTTGTCAACTAGGAATAATAGTCGACTTTTTGAAAACGATACACAATGGTCGACGTTCTCCCTCCCCTCCCTACCGAGTACGCTCGAGGCCTCGAGCTCATCGACGCTGCTCATGCCGAAGACTCAAGAACAGTCCAAGGTCCTGATGGAACTACAATTCCCTTTGAGCTTAACTACGCCCAGAAGATGACCAAGTGGCTCGCCCGTCGATGCCCTGATGCAAGTCCTGTTCTCCAACTCGCTTGCCGAGCACTGCACTTCCGAAGGTAAGCTCCAAAGCACTACTGAGTTCAATGGCTTACGGATCTTTACAGGTGGGAGATCCCTCGAAGCAGCTATCCAATGACTCGTCCGGGCTACTTAACCTGGCGAGCAAAGCTCAAGGCCCAAGCTGCTGCACAGGTTGCTGAGTTACTTGCTTCCTCGGAGATTCAGCCTCCCATCCCTGAGGAGGACCGCGCTCGAGTAGCTGCATTGATCCGTAAGGAAAATCTTAAGGCGGATGAAGAGACTCAAGTTCTTGAGGACACTGCATGCTTGGTCTTCCTTGATGACCAGTTTGACGATTTTGAGAGCAAGTCGGATCTTGACGAGGCAAAGATGATAGGCATTCTGCAGAAGACATGGGGCAAGATGGGCGAAAGGGGCCGGGAGCTGGCCCTCGAGATGAAACACAGTGATCGAGCCAAGGAGCTGATAGGAAAGGCACTCGCCGGTTGAATGAGTACCTACCTACCACCTACATACATACATACATACCGTGCGTGACCAACATGGACCGCGAAAGTTCATCCGAGTTGGCCGAGACAAGCCCTGCAACTAGCATATCTGGAACTGGCCGCGTGTCCTATTCGGGATGTGATAAGTTTGCCAAGGCGAACGAACATATGCTCGAGAGGATCACAGGTGACTCATGTTGCGATCCTGCACGAACAAGATCTAGCACACGAGCGGCGTAGAGGTCTGCCAATGTCAACTAGAGCCATGGTGTACTGCAACATACTATACCTAGAATATTATATGCCACTCTCCTTGCATTGCATTGGCCAACCAGGAGGTAGTCTCATGTCAGTACTGGACCGTAAGGCGAATAAAGTCAAATCAATGACACAAAGAGTCCCTAAAAATGTTGTGTTGACTCACAAAGCAAAAATACGCCAAGCAAGGAACGTGAAACGTATTGTTTTTTTTTGTTTTTTTGCCAAGATGGTGACGAGACTCGCCATGCAAGCCATGCAAGCCTCGCACTTGATATGTCCGTAATTCTTCGGTCCTAGGATCCATACCGATCCGAGACATTGCGACGGCAGTAGATCAATTCAACAGGGGCAGTAGATCTTGGTAAGAAAAGGGTGTTTGTGTTACCAGAAACGACCCCTGCTGTGGCGTTGCTCCAATGGAAGCTGCTTTGATTGAGGGGCAGTAGCCAAGATCCCTGCGGCCATACGCCATCCGCCAGCCCTATGCACATCTGTTTGTTCTGTCGATCTTGAGACGTCACGCTGGCTCGTGTGACATGACTGATCCATCCATCGACTTGGCTTAATACGTTATACTGTTGAGTCGTAGCACAAGAGAGATTCGGCGTGTCTTCGATCCCGCAGGTCCAAGACTGCCACCAAGATCTTCTCTCATATTCCCGATATGCTGGAGCCTCGCTCCATGCGCCTCATCTTTTCTCTTCCCTCTCTGGTGTCTTGCTAGCCAACGAAAGCTCGGAGGGCGTGACATCCGTAGGCAGGGCAAGTCTTTCTTAACGACAGTTGAGAATCGATTCTCGGGTTCTTACGTGATTGTTCCGATACTATTGTAATTGTAACATATGTATCTCCTTTTTTAGACGACGTGAGATTTGTGGAGCATACCTTTGTGAATAGCATCATTTAGGTATTCCTGATAGATATCAGCCCCACAAGCCATACGTCGTCTAAAGAGATAGAATTTTCTCGTGTTGCTTCCAGTACTGCCGCGACGTAGATGATGTATTGAGAGGGAAGTACGTTCGATTTCGAATGTCCTCCACCTACGTATTATTCACATCCTGCTTTAGAGTTGCAGTAACTAAGAGATGGACTCATGCTTCGATTCGAGGGCTGAACTGCACATTTTGCTGCGAATGTGCCGCGCCGCAGAATGGCTTCAGCGCTAGTTGGCAAGATGTTGGGAGAAATGTTGCCTTTGACACATATGCCACTCACTCCTCCGGCAATTTCCTCAATTATCCCCCTACCATGTACTTGTAAGGCAAGGGAGGTTGTCAAGCGTAGCTTGACAATGATATGCGATTGCCACACCGAATCAGGCATGTTAATTCAATGGTTCGCCAGAAAGGTAGGCTGTGCTGTAACCCTATATATTTCAATCAGTGCCAAAAACAAGCCCATCAAGTGATCAAAATTCGTGATACTTAAGTAGACCACCCACGAGCGCGCCTTATAATGAATGGTGTGGTAGAAGTCGACTCGAAGCGAGGATCGTATCGTCTGCACAGCTGCGGTCGATGCTGTCCTGTCCTGATCTGATATGCCCGCAGGCCCATTTCGAGGGTCGCGAACCATAACAAAGTTATCATTGCTTTTTTGATCCAAGATCCAGCAGTGCAGCCGCGGCTGAAAAGTGCGTCACCAATTCTCCACCCCATTGATAGGGGCTGTTCAAAGGAATGGTAACCTGGCCGTCACAGCAAAGTTGCAGATCTCATATTGGGCTCTCTGAGATTGTTGGGTGTCAATCACTTTGCATGTCTGAAATGTTCCTAGAAACACCAGGGTTTGGTAACCAATCGGGAGAGATAAAGTTACCCAATGCTCATATGCTCTTCAGCTTTCTTTCCCGAGCCATTTTCGGTGTTGGATTGGGAGTTGTTGGAAAGCCCAGGACTTGTGCCCATCGTCTTCAACAATGAGTGAAACTGTGCTTGGATAAGTTGAGCTATTATGCAGACGAGACTGTATCAAAAGTGAGTTGGCTTAGAGTCCTCAGCATTGCTAGATTCTCTCATGATCAATAGTCAAGGGAGCTGAACCAGACCCACAAAGACTTCTCCATCACAGTGTAGAATTGAATACGATGGGCCTATTACCTCGTTATCCTTGAAGGCCTGGCAGCTTTGTAGATTATCGGCCAATTGTTCAACTTCATTGTTCCAATACCTAGCGTAGCGCGAGTCAGGTCGAACAAGGAACTGGACGTGTACTCTTTAGTCGCAAGGGAAGGTATTACCAGAGATGAGAAGTGGTGGCCGATGATACAGTTCAATAGCGTAGAGATGGTGGTCCTTTAGATGTTGTCTCGAGCCGTCTAGACCCTCAGTGAGACTGTCGACATTGTCTTCGTCGAGTCAACTGACACCAGGCGGGTGGTTTCCAGATTGAGGCAGCCGTAATTAGGCTCTAGCAGTCATCCGTTCGTGAGAGGACCGGCAGCTAAGAACCGTAGAACTGGGTCGTGAGGTCCGCGCCCCCTATCATTCTGGAATCAACATGAAAGATGTGAGAGTTGACCAACCAGACTGTCGGAATCATGAATAGACCCCTGTTGCGCCTCAGCTCTGACCCTGGATCAAGAGGGAATGATGCATTAGCGGAAGCCTCTTTCCAGGTCCCCGTTAACTGTCTTGGACTTGGGCTTGTCTCGTGGACCAACCATCGCCTTTGTTGAGTAATTTTAAAATGCACTTGGAGCTCGCTCATACTGTTGATCTGCACCGGGGTGGAGACATAGTAGAGAGAGAGCTGAAGATTATACAGCACGCAGGCATGCGTATACAGCATCGTTGAGCAGGGAACAAATTCATGTTCAGCTGTGTGTTTGAATTCAAGTCCATGATGTTTAGCGCAGTTAGCGAGCTGAAATATCACGGGCCAGTGGACCAACTAAGTAATTTAGTTGGGAGCGATTTGATGGGAATGCCGTCAAATCCAATCAAAACAGCAGGGGCGCTATAGGCCATCCTCGAGGCGATGACACGCAGCTAGCAATAACAGGGGCTCCAACACCAAGACACAGGTTTGCAAGGGACCTGACCTACACCCGCGCTATCATGAGTGGGCGCTGGCCTCCCGCGCCTGGGAGTCGATCGTTCGGGAGCGAGTACCTGGAACTTGGTGAAGACTGCGGCAAACCGAGAGGGTACTACTGCATGCATGACGAGTGCTTGAGGTGCTTGAATGCGTGTAGGCATGTATCGTGTGTAACCACTGACAAGACGATGTTGTCATGGGATTGTTTCTAATTGCGGATTGAGATAGTTGGGCTTGGATGCTTCTCTTGTCAGAATGGTCGACAGCCCTGTTCTTTGAGGTATATGCGAACACGGAAAACGAGGGTTCGTTGTAGTTTAGCTGTACAGTAGTACCGCAGCTAGACTCGGAGGGACGTGGGTCTGCCCTAGAGCTAGAGGAAGGGTATCGAATCGGTGGTTTTGGTCGGCACTGGGATCCCGTACGGCCTCTCAAATCAGGTGTGTTGGTGAGTGAATGACAGGTATTTAGTGTATGCATGCATTGTCTGAGCTCAATGGCACTAGATGCTGCTGCTGAAGACGAAGAAGAAAAGTTGAGGTTTCAATGGTTGGTTGGTTGGTTTGTTTACAGGGAGTCGAGACAACCGAGACAAGGATGGATGCAAGAGGCTCGCTTAGCACTATCACTTGTCACTTCATCTCACCTCACTCACCCTGGAAAGTCGTGTTTCGGCCTGGCTAGACATGTCAAAAAATGGGCATTCTCAGAGAAAGAAAGAACCTAGGCCAAGTATTGGATCCATTGTACCTATCCATTGTGGTAGGGCGGCAGGTTGAGTACATGGAGGTTACGTAGGCAAGTACTATCATAAACTTAGTTTAGGTTGGTTGAAAGGGTGGAAGGATAACCCAAGTGACAAAAGAAACAACCTTGCGCCTCTCCTTCCGAGTTACCTTACCTCCTCCTGCCTCCCGACTGATTGACAGCTTTTCGCCTCAGCCTTGACCCAAGACTTCCCATTTATTATTCTTGCTTCTTTCAAGCCTTACAATCCGGTACTAGGACTCTCGGTATATATCCCTTTCACCCGGGAATATAATACCTGCCTGGGCCCTCCTCTTGTTTATTCTGTTATTCCACCCCAGCCCCTCCTGCATTCCCTTGTATCTACAGTTGATATCAACGCAAAGAATGACAGGGAGACTATCTGTTTTTTCTTCCATTTTTTGACCCTTTGTTTCCATTCAGTATTTCAGTATCCTTCTCTATCTCTTGAATCTTTCTACCCACTCAGACACCTACCTAGGCAGGCATCATCAAATCTTGCCAAGTGCCTGTCATCCTATCGACCTCCACCACACATACCTATTATACCCAGGAGCGTCTACATATCAAAAGTTTCATATTGATCTTGGAACACGATCTAAACAAATATCTTGAGTCAAGATTTGCTCCATCTCTTAGCGCATCCTGACACTCTGACTTCGGCCAACAACTGCACACTTCTCTTGACGTATTTGCAGTACAGTACAAGCCAGGATATTGCAGCACCGTTGTGTGCATAATTCATCTGCTTGTCATCTTCAACTTGACTTACACTGGGCTCCATACAACCCACTCAGTATTGAACGGGTTTCTTAACTTGGCCAATCACTAGCTCGGGACATCTAGCTCAGTGCCTATTCTTTGACTATCTTAGATTACATTACGCGCCCCATCATAATCACATCCCCTCTTGTCGTTGGCTTTGACCGCCGGGACTCTCTCTGGTCTCTGCCATACCAGACTTGCACTATCGATCCTTTCGTGATCCCGTCTGTTTCAACGCAAACCTGCAGACTGGTGTCAAACTGCATCCAGGTACCCGCCGTCGGTCGGACATTTTCCTTCTAGATCCCGAAGATCTTGTGAAGGTTAGAGCTTGGTATTTCTAAGTATCTCCTTATGCCAGCGTGAGGCAGACAGGCTATGAGAGACACTTGCTCTCCTCCCACCTTTACGCTGTCTCTTTCACAGCCATCACGGACTTAAGTCTCTTAGAATACCTCGCTCCTTAAACACCGGAGCAAAACGGATACCTCACCACACCAGTCACAAGACAACCAGCTTCAGCCGTTATGTCTATGCAGTTCCAAAGCGTACGTGGTTTGCTTACCAAGTCTACAAAACTAAGCACCATACTAACATGCTAGTATAGCCGTTCCAACAGGAACAGTTTGACATTTTCGAGTGGCATCCCTTGTTTCTGTCTTGCCTTCGATACTTTATCGACCATGCTCAGTATAGCCCAGCGGTTCAGACTGTCGCAGCCTGTGTCAACATTCTCCTCCCTTTCCAAAAGGGAAACCTACATCCCCTAACGCCAAACCGCACTGGTCCTTCTTCGTCTTCATCCTCGTCCCGAGCGTCCGGTCCAGGCAATTTGCCCTTAGGGGTTCCCACAGCCACCTCAATCACTCTGATTCCCTACATTCGCCGTCTTATAGTAACCGGTTTCGACACACCCGCAGTTCTCCATGGCTTCTTTGGGGATGACTGGGCACAGGGCATTGGACGTGTTCACGAAAGTGAACGTAGAAACTACATGTTTGCCGCTAAGAGCGACAATTGGTTGAGAGTCAAGACCCAATATGATATGGATGATGGGCAGACAGTACCTTTTCTTCGACCGTTGCAAAACGTTACGGAAGAAGAGATACAAGCAGCTGAATCCAATTGGAGCGAGTGGCTAGCAATGCAAGATTGGATGCTTGGACCCAGGGCCCTTACAGATATTGGCGATCGTTTTGTCAGAGTTAAGAAAGAACAAGACTGATCAGCCCAGAACTAGTTAAGGGGAACACAGCTTATAAACGCACGATGGTAGAAGGCAAACCTCTCGAAGCAAAAATCGAGGGTTGGGCGTGAGGTTGATTTAAGAGTATGTGGGCTGGGTTTCATGATGGATGAGGAAGTAGATGAATGGTTAGATACATTGGAGAGATGATAGGGAACCAGCACCTACACTTCCACCCTTGCTAGCATAGCGATGCCAATTCACTGTTTTCAAACATTTCATATGATGTTTTCGAATCCACTGCCATTTTTCATTCCTTGCGCTAGAGTCACCGTAAACTCCGCATCTATCTGTTGAGCTGGCCCACTATATACAGGTGCATCAGCCAGGAAACACCTCTGACCCTGGCTGACCCAAGGTAAAAAAGAGGTAGAAAAGACGCATAGCACTGGCCGGTTGAACGCCCCTTGAAAGCTAGAATGTCCCCCCTTTCTCCTTGATCCTTATGTAGTAAAACAAAAGTCCTGCCTCCTTTTTCCTTTGACCTTATAAAACTGAACGAAGCCGCGAGAGCAGCATTGCAAAGAATCCCCCTTTGTTCTTGGGCATCTTGTTCCCTAAATTCCTTCTGGGTTGACCAAATGAGCTTCTCCCAACGCCGTGATGGAAAATGATGCCTGTCCCAAATCACATTTTTACGTCTCGCGCTTCCAGGGGCTGTGGGCCCAAAGGTGATGTCAATAGGAGTAGGATGATGCGAGAGTCGAAAACAAGAGGCAAAATGAGTAATAAAGAGAAAAGAAAAGAATTGTATTATAGTAGTATCAGTTGAGGAAGCCCTTGCAAGCCGCTGTGCCACAGAGACAAGGAATGCGGTCAAGGCTGCCGATCTCACGTTCGAATTTGTAATCGTACGTCAGCTCTTCATCTGTGATATTTGTTAGCTATGTGGACGAGACGATAGAGAGAAGGGATACGTACTCATGGCAATGTCACGCAGCGCGTAGATGACAATGCGCTTACTTCCCTCGACCTTGATGATCTTTGCAGTGCAGTTAGGCATGCAACTGTGGTTGATGAATCGCGCAATGCCACCCTTCTTTGTCGCGTCAATGACAGTGTTGTCGTCAATACGGAACAGATAACTGCTTCCAATGCCACTCTTGAGATAACGATTCTCACGGATCTCGGATATTTGCTGTCGAACTTGCTCTCCGACATACTCAATAATCATGTCGTCCTTCGCAATGTTTTCCATAGCATACAAGCCCCAGTTGTGAATGGCCGAGCGGGCAAACTTGACGGGCTTCTTGCGCTTCTTGAGCTGGTTGAACTTGAAGACATCAGAGTCCTGGCCGAGCGTCTTCTTCTGGTCGTTCAGATCAGCAACGTAGCGACGGTTGGTAGCACGATTCGCCCGTGAATTGCCCTTAGCGACCAGTTTCTCGGCAGCGATTCTGGCGGCTTCTGCAGCCTCTGCAGCGGCATCCTTGCCCGATTTGTTGCGGGCTTCTCGCTCTTGTCGTGCCTTCTGCACCTTGATATGGTGAGGTAGGTACTTCGACTTTTCAGAGTTGAGAATCTTCTTGACACCATCAGTACGCGCGCAGCCAGTAGGATTAGGTACATAGTAGCCCCCAATAGTGACAGGGGAATCCAATGTCCTATTAGCAGAGTTTAGCTCCCTGATGCGGTTGCGGGTCAATAACCATAGCGCTGGGTTTCCTATGTCTGTGGCGTTGAACCTTCTGGAAAGTTTTGCCAGATCAGGTGTGTCACTGATATTTATTGCCAATCCTTGGAAGAGCGGTAAATCGGGCTTGATGCCATCGGGCAGCACCAATGCGGGTGTCAGAGGTTGTGTTGACAAGAGCTTCTCGTCATACTTCTCTACAACGACCTCTTCTGTGGGAAGCTTCTCGACCTTCTCTCCAACCTTTCCAGCCTTTGAGGGCTCCGTAGCTTCTTCCTCGTCACGCTGGGACTCCGTCTCTGGCTGAGGTTTCTGAGCTTCCGGCTCCTCAAACGCTGTCTTCTTCGCCTTCTTTGCCTTGGCCGGTCGCTTCTTCAGAGGCTTGCCGATAACAGAAGCTGGTGTTTCAGAACGGGAAACTCGGCTTTCCACGTCGTCACCAGTCTCTGGCTCAGGGATGATATCCACGGAATCTTCGCGAGTTTCAAACCCTGAGCCGAGTGCTCCAAGCTTGACACCGAATAACTCTTCATCTGATTTCTTTTGGCGTTTGAAGACCGATTCCACTGACGCTACCAACTTGCGCTTTCTGGAAATCGCAGAGTCTGCTACAGCAAAACTGGCCTCGGTCATAGAATCGTCCTCGCCTTGTTCCCATGGAACAAAGTCATCCTTGGAAGCTTCGTCGTCGGTGCTCATTCGGCTACGAGGTCGTGATTCGGCTTCCTCTGTCTCGCGGCTCAACAGCGCACGAGTATCGGTGTCGTCATCGGATTCGACATCACTGTCAAGGCTTCTGAGACGGTGATGAAGTGATCGGAAGGCACTTCGAGCAACAGGTGGCCGTTTCCGTGCGAATGGATCAACGAAAGCACTCTTTTGAGCCTGGCCCTTTACCTTCGTCTTGCGGATTCTCGGCAGAGCTTTGGGTTCAATTCGACCAGTTCGGCGCTCAATTGGGTCAGCTCGAGAGTTTGGAGTTCCTACGCGGGAGCTGTCGTTGCCATCCTCGATGCTTGGTATCTCCTGCATATCATCGGGATGCTCAATGTTCAACTTGCGTCGCTTAGCAGCATGGTTGGCAGGATCCAGAAAATCCGAGAGAGCAGGTGCAGCGACCTTGGTGCGAATGTGTCGAATGAGATGTTCTGTCATCTCACGCCGAACGACTTCCACGGCCTCGATAACTGGATCAAAGTTCTTAGCCCTCTGCTTCTTCTCCTCTTCGAGGTCTGCTTCTTCTTCTCGCCGCCGCCTGTCTTTCTCATCGCGATATCGTGGTTCAGTATGTGTTTTCCGATCGGGACTCGCACTAGATCGCCGGCGACCGGAGGTACCATCTCGACGTGGACGTGGTAGGCATAACTGCATAGTCATATCGTAATTGAAGAATTCGGTGTGATTAACTGCGCGAAAACATCGCTCAGCTTCCGACTTGCCGGTAAATGAGTTGCGGAACACGATGAAATAACCCGACTTGTCAACACGTATTTCTTCAAAGCCGTAATTCTTAAGTCGCTTTTTCATGTGTGGAAGAATACTTGGTAGTACGGGAACACTATCGCCTGTAACGTAAATATATGGATCATCCGCGAGTTGTTGTGCGAGGTTCAAGGCTTCAACGTTGAGTCCCTTGTGTTGTCCAGCGACCAGAGGAAGCTGCGGCACGTTAGGGGCTACTGGCTGTCGCTGCGCCGATGGACCTTTAGGGGCAGTTGGGGGAGGTCTGGTGAAGCCTGGAGCAGTTCCAGATTTAGGACCAGTCGGGGGTGCTTTAGCGGCCAAGGCAAGTCTTTCTTGTTCCTTTTTCTCGAACTTTTCCTTCTCCCTCTTGAGGTGCTCTTCCAGCATACGCCGACTTCTACGGCCTTCCGCATCGTATTCAACACGGACGATGTCAGCGTCAACTTTGATGCCCCGGGTCCGTACGGCTCGACGAGCGGCGTCAATGGCAGAAACGGGAACTCGGTCAGGCCGCTTAGAATCTCGATACCGGATTGTCGCAAATCCAAGATAGCTACCTGTTTCTGGATGCATCTTGTTGCTGCTCTCCGCAATTTCGCCAAACATAGCAAATATGGCTGTCACTTTGCTGAAGGGGACAAGTGGATTATACCTCGTCACCACAATCTGTGTGGGTGGACCTGGACCAATGGAGGTCTTGGGGTCGTAAGGATATGGTTTGATATTCTCAGGCGCCGTTCGCAGTCGCGATTTGGGGAGGTAATAGTCGGTGTTGATATAACCGAGGCGACCATCCGACTTGGCCAGTCGAGGGTCTTGAGGGGGGGCGTCATCGTCCTAATCATTTTCATTAGCCATGAGTCTCTTCACCACAGATGACGCCCCCCCAAGGAAGGATGTTATAGTTATACGTACTCGACCGAACTCTTTATATGTCGGCTTGGCGCTCTTGCTGACGCTCTTATTGTGTACTCGATCGAGGAGCGGATCATAGGTGCACTTAAGGCCCTTGGCGGAGGGCATTGGATCTCGAGCCGGAATGCGCTCATTGGAGGGGAGACCGTTTGATATCGAGCCATTGGGGCCAGCGGCCGGTGAATTTCGGGAGGACTGTCTCGCGGCCCGATCGGCGGTCTGACTTGTAGACATATCCGGCTTTGTGGCCGAAGCCGAGGAGTTGGGAGAATCTTTGGAGGCGATAGGAGTAAGGCTCGAGGTGGGGAGACGGGACGAAGCTGTAGTGGCTGCGGCACCGTGGCGGGCGGATGTACTAAATATTGATGAGGGCGCGCTGCTGTATGAGCTGGCCGAGTCGACTGTGCTGGGAATGTCTGTGAATGGAGATTCGGTGTCGTCAGGTTGGGTGGGCATAGTATCCGACGATGAAACAATGCCGTTCTGGCCAGCATTCGCGTCTGCGTCCGAGGCAGCTGGTGCTGATGTAGGGTCGCAGGCGCCGTTTATATCGGCCGGCGTCGACCCAGTCTTGGAGCGATCGCGATCTCTATCCTGGTCTGCGCGAGTCTGAGCCTGGGCTTTTACCTTTGGAGCTGTGGGGAAGAATTGCGCGAAGCTCGCGCCTGGCGGGCGAGTCATCGTGACGATGCGCTCTTCCTACTTCTTCCCCCGTGCTCCTACCATGATATCCTTGCGTTGAAGCGCTGAAGACACACCAAACAGTGAGAAAATCTTAATCTCGGGGCGATTCCAGACGGATTGTGCTGGGCGAGAAAGTGATGAAGTTGGAGAGATTGAGGCTTTAGGGAATGCTTCACGCGACCGAGCGATGCTGAGGTTGGCTGTGGCGGAGCGGCGTCATCCACCGACTCTGCGAGTAGTAAAGGAGTAGAAAAAGTCGACAGGGCGTAAACGAGCAGATAGACTCAAGGGATTGATGCGCGCGGCGAAGGTGGACGCGATATTGGATAGCAATCTCCAGACCGTGAAGCAAAACGAGGGGGGAAATTGGTGGGAGAAGAGAAAAAATGGCTGACGACCAAGGAAGTTGACGATTAACCCAAACCCAGGGCGTTCGGTTTGGTTTGCTTTGACTTTTGGTTCAGGGATGAGCAGAGTTACTTTTAGCGGTAAGGTCCAGGTCAAATGAGAGGTTCGCCCAGCCACACTTTGGGTGGCTTGAAGGGGGCTCTTTCGGCTCTGATTGGAGGTCGTGTTGGTCAACACACGGTTGACGGGGTATTTGGGTTGCCAATTAACGCGTCCCACAAGACTGAAGCACTAACACCGCGCTTCAGGTAGTATTGGATGGAGTGGTTTGTCCGTTTCTTTCGGCTGCAAACTCGCTCGTGTTTGATTCTAGGCTTCATATGTTGATTATTGGAGAAAATGCGACGTGTGTTTTATATACCCGTAACTTGTTTACTTTTCCATTTGCTAGAACCACTCGTTTGACAAGGAGCTGCATTGGGAAACAGATGTCATTATGCATGAAAGCGAGGTCTTTGTTCGAGCATTCCATCCGTATCGAAAACAAAGATGAAAGGGGTTAAACTTGGCCAAAAAAACAAAGATGATGTGTCTACACGAGTCTCATGAAAGGAGGACATCGCCTGTAGTCTCATTTTAAACCCGTTGCAAAGGCAGCCTTTCACTGCACTGCTTGATCATTCGGAATCAGAGATATTTTTATCTTGCTAACCTACACCACATTTGATGCAATGCCAAGAATTGTAGACAGCTGGGTGTAGGTGTCCCTTGACACTTGGGTCAACTTCTGATAACATGTTATTATTAACAAACTTCATTCATGGCCGCCATTTACCAGGCGCAGCAGCGCTTAATAATAAGATGGGACACACAGTATGCGGACTTCAATGCATCATGGTCTTTGGGGCCATTAAACCAGAACCCTCCAAACTCCATCTCATCGACCAAAACAAGATTATGACGAGTTCCTTCCCAAACGCCGAGTATTTAATAGTACAAATCAACAATCTCAAAAGTTCAGCTTCAGCTCAAACTCCTCCTCATCGTCGGAAATGTGAAGTGGCTGACTCAGAGGTGGAAGATCATCATCTTCGCCATCCTCATCAAAAATAGACATGAACTGAGGTCTCGGGTTGGCCTCCTGCTGTTTCTTTGCTACCTGGCGGAGACGAGCCGGAGTGATAGTGAGATCAGACTGAAGTGAGCTGACTGCCTCTGTGGGCTTCACTGCACGCTGTGCTCCAACAGGTGCACCAGCTCCGCGACGCTGGGCGTTGACCATAGACGATGCTGACCTGCCACGGTTGTAGCCAATAGTAGTTCGCGATGCAGCTTCGCCAGTGGCAATGCCGGCATGGGATGTCTTGGCAGGCACCGCACTTCTGGCGGCAGGCTTCTTGCTTTGGTACAGAGAGGCGAGAGGCTTTCGCATCTTTGTTGTTCGTGCCACACTCGAAGCCTTGCTGGAGGTGCTGGCATCTGAGTGGATGGACAAAGCAGAGGCAGCGCGCCTTGAGGCCAGACTTGAAGGCTGTTTGGCCACAATACCTTTGGTCTTTCGCCCCGAAGTTTCCGCAATAATAGCTTTGGGAATTGGCGCCTTTACATGTTCCTCATTGTCTGATAGATCATCAATGTTGAAGGTCAGGGCAGCTGTTTCTTGTTTGTTTCTCTCCGCGGCCTTGTTCGCGACCTTCTTCATTGTCTCTGCAAACTCCCTGTCCTGCCGGGAAACACCATCGTCATCGACTGGGTTGTAGAAGTGTTGGTAGTATCCCTTGAGAAGGTTGTCTTTCTTCAACCCGTCCAGAGTCAACATATCCTTGGGAAAGCAGTCCGATTCGTACGGAAGATCCTTTGGCTTTGGCGGGGCATATTCAGGCTCCTCTTCTTGTTGCTCAATGGGCTTCTGTTCTTCTTTAAGTCGAATCTCAAGAGGTGCAAGGTCCACTGGTCGCTGCTTGGGCTTCTGTGCCGTCGGCTTGAGTTGCGTCTTCTCGATATCCTGGACAATGTTCTTAACACCGCCCAGTTGCCCGTTCTTAGCCTTGGCATTGGTGGTTTTGTTGCCCAGAGGAGCTCGATTTCGGGTCCCTGTTGACACGCTTTGCATTAGCTCTCTACTTGTTGTCTCTGAAAGAATCATCCGTACCCATTGGAGTGACCATGGCCTGTCGTGTGCCATTGCCTTTGTTCAGTGTCTTGTCCCCGAGAAAGGTCTTTACTCCACCCATTCCGGTCTTACCGGTAAAAGCGGTGGGAGCATTCTCATCATGCTGAGGAAATCGTGAAGGCGTCTTTGGAAATCGAGTATTATGCTGTTGTTTAGTCGGAATTTGCTGGCTAATAACCAGGTTCTCTTGGTCGCGATGCGCCGCCAACATGATGGCAACAATGAGCGAATCAAAGATTCAGATGTCTCTGTCTCTGGTCAGATAGAATTAGGCAGATGCTGATCCCGTCATTGAATTCAATTAATCAAAGAGGTAATTACGGTTGCAAGATGAAAAGGCTCTCGGCTCATCTGCCTGGACCTCAATGGCCGGGATGTTTTGGTCGGCCTGTGCTGGCTGGCAGGGCAACAGCTACCTTTTTGGTGGAAAGTACCGGCATGTCAGCGCCACATGCCAACGACCGCCACAAGCCAATGGGGCTGGGCTCGACGCGGCCTCCACCGGGGGCAGTTGTGGAGGGGAATCACTCCTCCCCTTTCTTGATAGGTACTTAACTGCTTCATCTTACATCCGAACAACGCGACCTCTGTCTTCATCGCCAGTTTTCCTTCAGCCTTTCTCTTCAACCTAACGAAACCTTTCGTCGCTCATCAAAATGGACCGCATCAAGGAGGTTAGTCACCAGCAAGCTCCTTGCTACCCCGCCATAAACCCCAAAGGAACCGTTGTGGAGGGGTAAACTATCGTCGGCCCATGCTAATATGGCGATGGTGGATAGAAAATGAACCAGCTCCGTCTGGAGGCCGATGAGGCCAGCTCCAAGGTCGAGGAGCTCCAGAGCAAGGTCAAGGTTCTTGAGCAAGAGAATCTGTCAAAGGAACAGGAAATCACCTCTCTCCAGCATAAGAACAACCTTCTCGAGGGCGAGGTGGAGAAGCTCGAGAACGCCGTTAAGGACTTCAAGAAGGCCGCCGACGAGGGCCAGCAGCACGGCACCCAGAACGAGACCCTTCAGCGAAGACTGCAACTCCTCGAGGAGGAGGCCGAGGATGCCGACAAGACGCTCCGTGATGCCAACGAGAAGTACGTTGAACCCCTTTAGCGAGCCCCTTACCGCCATTTCAACAACCATTAATTTTGTACACAATAAATGATGAATCAGCTAATAAAGCGACTCTTTAGGCTCCGACAGACCGACGTCAAGGCAGGACACTTCGAGCGCAAGGTGCAAGCTCTTGAGAACGAGCGTGACCAGTGGGAGACCAAGTACGAGGAGATGTCGCAGAAGTACACCACTCTGCAGAAGGAGCTGGAGGAGCTTCAGGCTGAGATTGGCAACATTTAATCGACCCTCGACCTTTATGCACTCGCGCCCGGATGCAGAATGTTTGTTAGCATGTCCGCAGCCATCAGTATCCTCGTCCAGTTGTATGATGCCTTGGTTGCAGGGATTTCAAGTGTTGGCCAGATGAGCGAATGGAGCAGTTGCCGCATGTCATGTTACGTTTCTACTACTAGCTGATTGAAGCTGGCTTTTCTCAAGGGTATCTTTTGTAAATGATGCATCCTTCTCTGTTGTCCAAATCCATTGAGCCCCAACATATTTATCCTGACCTCCGTTTTGCTTTCTTGATCCTCTGCTTCTTGTCCGCCAGTTGCCTGTCGAACTTGGTCTCGTATCGGATCTTCTTCTTCTTCTTCTTGGGTTCCCGTCGTGACTTTTCTGTCTTCTCGTCTTTGTTTTCTTCCTCCTTCTTATCCTCCTCATTATCTTCGTCGACCTGAGGTTTGTGTAATCCATCTCTTGTCACCGAAACAGATTCGACTGTGACAGTAGTGTAACGATCTTCATCAATGTACTCTTCTTCGTGATCAACGATGTCGAGCTCGGGCTGATCAGGGATACCGTCCCATTCCTCGTCGTCCTCATCGGACTCCTGCTCAACAGCACCAGCGGCTTCTGATTCCTGCAGTAACCTGTTCACAGTTTGTACATGTTCTTCGACTTCGCGCTTTCGCTCTTCTCGTATCTGGACAGCACATGTTAGTACAATTCAATGACGAGTCGTAATCTCGGCTGCAGGTGTGGCGTACCTGTTTTCGCATCTCAAGTTTTTCCTGACGAGCCCTCTTGGCAGCCTCTTCCTGGGCATTCTTGATACGTTGCTGCTTGCGCTTGTGGAAGCCAGTCAAATATTCATGGCGCGCATCGAAGTCGAAGTTAACCTCCTCGACAGCAGATGTCGTCTTTCGCTTCTTGGATGGTGGCGGCAAAATACTCTTCTTGGGCCTTGGTTTGGCGAACATGATTGCTAAGATGCACAGTAGTATTGACGTGCAAATGTAACCAAGAAAATGTAAGAGTGGACTATTTTGTCGACTTGGATCGTATCTTTGACATCGAAAAATCCACTGTCGCGAAAGTTTCCAGGGTAGATCCACAACGGGTCTCTCACCGAGGTGTGCACAAAGCGGGTCTTTGCATGTATCAGAGCAGTTACGTAAGGTGGCCGTTACAGCATCAGCTCTCTTAATGCTAGCATTATCATCACAAGCTGGAATCGACAGGCAGACACAACGCCCATCATCCAGCAAATACCATCCGCGATGCGTCTCCAGATTATTGCCAGCGCCCTTGCGCTCAGTGGCTCAGCGGCCGCTTTCTCAGACTCATGGCCCCTGATTATGTTTTCTACCTCCCAGTATGACGCGCGCCCCGTGTTCTCATACTTGGAGCTCCCTACTGAAC
Source organism: Fusarium concolor (assembly GCA_013184415.1). Taxonomy (NCBI): domain Eukaryota; kingdom Fungi; phylum Ascomycota; class Sordariomycetes; order Hypocreales; family Nectriaceae; genus Fusarium; species Fusarium concolor. Next base: position 23,933 of record JABCJY010000123.1, read on the forward strand.
GATGACGATGATAGGTTCTCCGATGCACCCAGCAACAATCACATCCAGACGCGAAATCAAGCCCTTGAGCAAGTCAAGGACCTTCTGACTTTATGCCCGACTGATAACTACGTACTGATTGCCCAGGAGGGCGTCAACGCTGCCGCTCTTCGACGACCGAACAATCTCCACCAAACTATTGCGCGCAAGGAAGTCCAGGGCAAGTTTATAGTTCCTGAGGTTGTTGGCGAATCGATCGATGCAGACGCGATCCAGGATTACATCAAAACGGCGTGTTATGAGCAGGCGAAGAAGGTCAAGCCTCATTTCACCCTTATCAAGGCTTCAAAAGATGAGAAGGGTCGGTTACATCGAGAAATCCCCCTGAAGGCCAGCATATTGATCATGATGCAGAAGTTACCAAGCAGTGGGAATCGAATGAACAGTGGATGAAGGATTCATACACCGTCCTGTTCGTTGGCACACCATCCACCAAGGCAAAGACCGGCGCATCTAAGAAGGTTTCCGAGCCCGAGAAAACCATCTACGAATCCGAGTTCATCGAGCCTTTGCACATGGATCTGAAGCGTGATGTTTCGGACAAGCCAACTGGCAACACCACCTATGATAGCCGTCCTCTGTTCCAGAAGTACCAGTTCTTTACTCCTGGTAAGCAATCTTTGTCCACTTTGCGCAATTTTCACATTATACTAATACTGTCCAGGTATCTTCATGGGCCTTATTATTGCTATTGTCCTGTTCTCCCTGCTCGGCGTTGGTCTACGGGCTCTGGCTAGTCTCGAGGTCTCCTACGGCTCTTTTGAGAAGGACATGGGCCCCGCTGCTCAGAAGAAGCAACAGTAAATCCTTGTACTTGATCAATGAGCGCTGTTCATGTATCAACTTCCAGGCGGGATGATACTTGTATATCAGATTATGGAGTTTGGGTTTCTTTGGTGTGACTTGATGGGAGGAATAGTATCGGCATTCAATTGCGAGCATCGATTGTAGACGGGCCATAGGGACGAGGATTCAGACTTGCGGGCCTCGATCCAAGTTTATTGAGTGCTTTTCCCAGATGCGATTCGAAGTTGTAATAAAGAATTCAACGCCAAACTCCGTCGTGACACCTCTAGTCATGACCCCTCTAATGGTAATGCGTCTTCTCGTGAACTTGCCCATCTAACGACTTTTCTTGACTAAAGCTTGTGCGTCTTTACACCAAGTGACTGGGCAATAGGAAGTTGGCGATGCCCTCCTTGACAGCGTACTCATGCCCGCAGTTTCCACAAACGAGCTTTCCCTCAGACATTTGAGTCTCGAGAAGAAGATGGTGAAGGTCCTTGAGAGTCTTCTCGTCGGCCTGGAGCTCAACTGCTGTAGGGGCTTGCTCAGGGAGTTGAGGGAAACCCAGCTGTAATATGAAAATGTTAGAAACTTGTTTCAAACACGGGCTACGAGTTTCATCATGCCCTTGTGCAAGTTAACTCACCTCAGAGGCTGTTGTGCGAAGAGCCTTCCAGTCGAGACGGGGCAGCACGTTGAGGATCATGTCAGGGTTCAACTCAATATCGTCTTGGACGAGTTCAGCGTCCTTGGGGTGAAGGGGATATGAGTCGGATGAGGATTTGCAGGCCTTGACGGCGCAAGTGAGGAAATTGAGACTGAGGACCTTCATTTTGCTTTATAAAGAGGGAAGAACAGTGGAAATAGAGAATAGCCTTGTAAGAGATCAAGAGCCTTGAATTTGATGTTGTCTTGTACTTACACAACTTTTTTTTCTTCTATGGCGGGGGAGCCGCTTGGTGGTGAGTCGTAAGCCCCACGTGACAGGGATGTTTGGTAGTGGCGGGTATGGAGGAGTTACGATTGCTACGAGACACGAGAATTAAGCTATGGTCAACCCATTCACAGTAATTGAAGCATATAATTATCACATTTTGATAGGAGCGAGTGGCAATTGGAAAGATCAAAACACAATTTAGGGTTTGGTATGTTCGGTTCTGTATTGTCTCTTATAGAATATCGAGTCTCGAGTCGCTCAGAATCGAGAGCGCTGGCGGGCGTGGCGAAGTCCAACAAAGACAACACCAGCAACAATGGCGAAGAGGCCAGCCTTCTGCAGGGGAGACCATCCAGAGGAGATCTCCTCCGCAGCGAATTCAGATGTGCCGTACAGGTCTAAGTGAGGCGAAGGCTACGCATCAGCAATCCGGCCTTTTGGAGTTATCAATGCAGGCGAGGCAACGGACAGTGCAAAACAAAAATGTTGCCTCTTAGAGCTCGACGTGAATACCTTCAGGGGGGACCTCGAGCTCGCCGCTCTTGGCGATCTTGACCGCCTCGACGGGTCGGTCCGCAGCGCCAGTCTTGGTGTTCTCGATCTTCTCGATGATATCGTAGCCCTCGAGGACCTCACCGAAGACGACGTGCTTGCCATCGAGCCACCTGGAGATGGTTGTTAGCATTGTGATTGTAATTGATTCGATAGAGATGGGTTTCGCTTACGAGGTGACAACGGTGGTGATGAAGAACTGGGAACCGTTGGTATCGCGACCGGCGTTGGCCATGGAGAGGAGACCCTTCTTGGTGTGCCTGAGCTTGAAGTTCTCATCCTTGAAGCGGTCGCCGTAGACTGAAGATAGCGTTAGTTATTGATCAATTGGATCGAGATGAAGCGATCACAACATACTGGACTTGCCACCAGTGCCGTCGCCCTTGGTGAAGTCACCACCCTGGATCATAAAGTTCTTGATGACACGGTGGAAAGCAGAACCCTCATAACCAAAGCCCTTCTCGCCAGTAGCCAGAGCACGGAAGTTCTCAGCGGTTTCAGGAACGGTCTTGCCGTAGAGACCCATGACAACACGGCCGAGCTTCTGGTCACCCTGCTCGATGTCAAAGAAGACCTTGGTGGTGATCTTGGGACCCTTGGCAGTAGCCTCAGCTGTCTGGGTGAGGAATAGGAGGCCGAGCCCAAGGAACAGGACCGACGCGAAAAGGCGACGAAGGTTGAACATGATTGTTTGTTTCTTTGGTGATGCAAAGAATACAGAGCAGAGAAAGAGAGGTTGGAGGGAGGGACGGAAGCTTGGAGGATGGGGACACTTATATCGTACAGATAGGCCGCTGACCGGGGGTAGCTGGTCCCCGCTGTGTGCGCAATTTGGGGGACCTAAACTGCGTGAAGATGGTCCCGGGCCCCCGCCCACGGCCGGACTGGGAGTGGGGAGCTCACTCAGCGTTCCAGCACGTTTCAACGGCTAAAGTCACTGAAGGAGCGAGGCCATTCATTGGTGCCCTGTCTTGCTATTTGCGGGCTGCGCAGCGACAAAAAGAGCTGGCATATTGAGCTTCTGAGTCGCCGTGGGCTGCCCTAGCTTTTATGTCAGATCTACTCCCCTGTCGCGCGGCTGCTTCACCAATGAACCCCACCCCGCTGGAGCTCTCTGATGGGCGCTCTGTACCTTCCAGCGTAGCAAGATTAACCCGAGTTTTACCGAATTATCCATCTTTTTCCAATTAAACATCAGGTCCGCTTGGATTTCGAGATCGAGGCATGCGACTGTGATACCCGCGATAATCCGTCACCATGGTATGTTTGCGCCAATTCCTACTCTCCGAGCTACAGGCCACTGATGATACATAGGTCTTCATCCTAGGCGTCAACTTCGGCGAGCAGAAGCTCGTCAAGGTAAGTCCGATTACAGCCATCGAACGCTCTTATTCATTCTCACACGATACCCTCGAGTAGAAAGCCCTCGAATCCTTCTACGCTCTTGGGCCCACGACATCTGCCCGTATAATGGCAAAATACTCGATTCACAAACTCGCCAAGGTCGGATCTCTCGCTCCCAGAACCGTCACTTCCATCACGGCCGAGTTATCACAGATGACGATTGAAACGGATGCTCGTCGCCTGGTACAAGAGAATATCCGACGACTAAAGGATATGGGTTCATACCGTGGTAGACGTCATGCAATGGGTCTGCCGGTGCGTGGTCAACGAACAAGGACGCAGACGGCGACAGCCAACAGGCTCAACAGGGTGGAACGACGAGGTTAAACGAATTATTGGAAGAATGGGTCATTTGGTTTTTGGGTATAGATATACCCAAAGGGCAATGAACTAGCATGTCAAAATGTTATGAAGGGGAACTACCCCAAGGAGAGAAAGGCAAGCCAGGCCATCTCCTTGTACAAGACTTGTATATACAGTGTACGATCAAACGGAACTGAATTCTAGATCACAGTGCTTCTGAGCGCGGCACTATCAACTTTGCGCAATTTCCAGAGAAACCTCCCGAGCATCCTCAAACCAGAGCTTTGATAAATCATCCTCCAGTGGTAGCTGTCCCTTGGCCTGCAGCCGAGTAGCAACAGCATCTACATCTTTCCATACACGGAGAAGGTTACCTCCGACAACCTTGGCTGCATCAACATTGCTGACACCTTGTCGAAGTAGTTCGGCGATGAGATCAGGATACTTGGCAACATCTTCGAGGCCTTCAGGTACGGAGGGAATACCGTCAAAGTCGGTGCCAATGCCGACATGATCATATCCGATGAGATTACCGATGTAGATGATGTGCTGAGCTGCATGTGCAAGAGTCGAGTTCTGAGGGTAAAACTCGGGAATGCCGTTCTCGTTTCCAGTATCAACACAAGAGATGAAGTCAGGGGCGATGTTAACCATGACTAGAGAGTTACGTTTCTTGACGAGTTGCAGAACATTGTCCTTAACATTTCGGGGATGGGGACAGATGCTATAGGCCGAGCTGTGAGAGAAGATGATAGGGGCTTCAGAGCCAGTCCATCCATCCCCGCCGCCTAGGACATCCAACATGGTATCCTCACTGTCAAGCTTGATTAGAAATGGGGGTTTGAATCTGAGATAGACTCGACATACCTGACATGAGAAATATCGACGATCATGCCGATTCGATTCATCTCGCGAATAAGCTGGCGTCCAAGAGGACTCACGCCTCCCCACAATGGCTCAGCCTTTCGATCAGGATTCGTCAAGATAGCAGCATCGGCGAACTTGTTATGGCAGTTGTGAGTCAAGGTGGCATAGCGCACACCCAGTTCATGGAACTTGCGAAGGTTGGACGCCTTGTTGCCGATCTGATGTAGACCCTCAATGCCAAATGGCGAGATCAACTTGCCCTGTTTAAAAGCCTCAAAGGCGTTGGAACTGTCAACCTTTTGAGAGAAATGGTTGGGATAGGCCGCCTGCAGCCTGGTCATGACATCAATCTGATCCAGCGTGAACTGAACACCTATGATATGTTTAGAATGAGATGAGCCAACATCAACACAATAAACTTACTGGCAGCATAGTTCTCATCAGAAAAGTCAGAGTCGTTCGCCGGACATGGTGCAAAAAGACTCCAGAAAGCACCGCCACTCTGGCCCTGGCGAAGACGGTGCAAGTCGACTTGTCCAGGAAGCCCACCCTGTTCAAAAGGCTGAGTGAAGTTCTCATCGTAAATATGGTTACCATGTAAAAAGCGCAACACAATTGGAAAGTCAACATGACCATCTGGTATTTGCCTTGTTAACATTCATATAAGCGTAGTAAAAAAGAGTTGTCATACCTATTAATGGGGTATGGCTAAGAATATGTCGTGCTCGCTCCTCGGGCGTTCGCAGACCATTTCCATAACGAGGAACGCCATTGTAGCGATTACTGACTGGCCGATGCAATAAACTAAGCCCCAGAAGTGCTAAAAAGATAGCTAGGATAGCCTTTCTAGGTGTCAATTTCGGTGTAGAGGGAGACTCATGATGTGAGTTGGTATGAAGCTGAGAGAGCAGTCCTCCCTTAACTGATCTATTTGCGCCCCTGGTTCTCGATGAACGAGTGGTGTTGTACGATAGGAGAGGTTCCTGCCGTCCCATTGTTATATAATAAAACAAACAAAAATAAGAGACGAGTAGAGATCGACGCAGATAGGAAAATGATAGACAGTATTGAAGATGGGAGTTTGAGAAGCGCTGGAGCGAAGATGAACTGAACAGGGATAAGGCGTAACGTAACGCCTTGGAATCACGGGCTGACAAATATGGTACGTTCAGTCTATCAATTGCCTTGGGATTGAGAAAGTGTTTGAGGGGAGGAAGACCACAAAGATAGAAGAAACTTAGAGAATCCTGAACCGGAATTTAAATTCGTTACAGCTGTTGCACACAATTATTTGCCTTGACTGGACGAAGGGCGATGGCCTACTAACACTCACTGTAACCTCTGGAATTCTCCTCTCCTGAGATCTCTGTTAAGCCGTCACTGGCTGGGCACAATGCATAAAGCACTTTATGCAGACTACGGAGGACTACAACACTCAAAGCGCAGCTTTTCATCCCCTGTCCCGTACCGTTATGAAAACCGTACACCGTTTGCTTACATGAAAACGGTATAGACACCGTTTTTGACAGGGGTGTTGACAGCAAAACGGACAACATTCTGATCAATTTGCTCTTACCCAAAGTTTTACGATTTATGTGAATCATAAAGTGCTTTAGGATTGAAGAATTAGTGTATACCAGCATAACCCAGAGTCTATCTCCTCATAATATTAGTTCTAAAACGAGAGTACATTTGGCTGGCATATATCTGTCGGAAAAGCCAGGTTCCGATTCCGGCGGGGTGGTGACTCCTGGTCTTGCTAACTTTTTGGAGGGGCAGCGAGCCAGTGACTGACATGCGCCTGCCGTGAGTCAATCTAAAGTTGCCTGCTCTTCTTTCTCTCCTCGCGATCTTTTTTTCCCTTACTTCCCCCACAACAGACCCGACATGTCAAGTCTAACAACAGAAGAGAGGCTTGGCCTCATCAAGGAAAACCTCGCCGAGGTCCTGAATCCCGAAATTATCGAGTCCATCCTCGCCGAGGGGCGAAACCCCAAGATCTACTGGGGCACTGCGACCACTGGTCGCCCTCATTGCGGCTACTTTGTTCCCGCCGTCAAGATCGCCCAGTATCTCGCCGCTGGATGCGATGTCACCGTACTTCTTGCAGATATTCATGGCTTCCTAGATAACCTCAAGGCTCCAATTGAGCTTGTTGAGAAGCGTGCCGAGTACTACAAATTCGTTATCAACGCTATGCTCAAGGCCTGCGGAGTTCCCACGGATCAGCTGCGATTCGTCTTTGGCAGCTCTTACCAAAAGACCCCCGACTATGTGATGGATCTTTACAAGTTGTCTTCAGTGGTGTCTGAACACGACGCCAAGAAGGCTGGTGCCGAAGTCGTCAAGCAGACCGGAAATGCGCCCCTAAGTGGTCTTATGTACCCTCTTCTGCAGGTACTGGACGAGCAGTACCTGGAATCCGACGTTCAGTTTGGTGGTGTTGATCAGAGGAAGCTGTTCACTGCTGCTACCGAGTGGTTACCCAAGCTCGGATACCGAAAGGTACGTTGGTATCATCCTGGGATTGAACATGGCTGACTTTGACAAAGCGAGCCCATCTCATGAACCCCATGGTAGCTGGCTTGAACGGCAACAAGATGAGCTCAAGTGACGAGAGTATGAACTCTGCAACTGTTTACATTTTGTAACTCATGCTAACATGTAGCCTCCAGACAGCAAGATCGACCTTTTGGACCCACCCGAGGCTGTGGCTAAGAAGATCCGCAAGGCAGAGTGTGTGCCCAAGGAGGTTGAGGGCAACGGCGTCCTGGCACTTGTGGAATTTGTCCTTCTGCCAGCTTCAGGGTTGAAGTCTGGAACTCGGGCATTCAAAGTCGAACGACGGGACGCCGAACCTTTAGTTTACAATGACATCAAGAAAGTCCACGAAGATTATCAAAACGATGTGGTATGTTCTGTTGCTATTGCCTGTGGAGAATGTTTTTGCTGACACGGTCACTCAAGTTGACACCTCAAGACCTGAAGGCTGCAGTGACCGCAGGATTCCACGAGCTGATGGGCCCTATCCGGGCCGAGTATGAGGCTTCACAAGAGTGGCAGGATGTCACTCTGAAGGCCTACCCCCCGCCTGTCAAGAAGGAGAAGAAGGTTAAGAACAGGGGAACACGATTCCCTGGAGCCAAGGGCGGTGACAATGCTGAGGCCGAAGTGACCAAGAAGGCCGAGGACCTGACTATCAAAGACGTAATGGCAACCGAGGCCAACCCTAGCGGCTGAAGAAATCGCAAAACGAACAAAGGACAGAGATGAATAGATTTCAAAAAGTGAAATGGGTCATGTTTATGGTTTACGATTGAACGCTATTAGACAAAAGTCTGAGATAAACAAAAGCCTTCAAGAATCATACAGAGAAGCTAGTATCAAATGATGTATTGAAATACTTAAGTAAATGATCATGAATTAGCGTATGGCTACTGTCTAATGTATACATCCTCGCTTTTAACTGAAATGTCCCAAAACCCTCCGCGACAACCGGTATATAGTGACCACCTTATATCTACCTTACCTATCTAGCTCTGTAGTGTATGCCGGCCTCAGTTTCCTGTCTCACCATCCTCTTCGAAACAGCAAGCGTCGAAGACAGAGTACCAGGTATCGCTAGCCATAAATCCAAGAGTTGAAACAGCCGCAGAGTAGAGCTCACACTGTTCAGCAGTATTGACACCAATGGCCTTGCAGTTGTCGTGCTTCTGACACTCCTCCTTGCAACTGGCGAGATCAAGGTCACGAAGAATTTGGATAAGGTAATTGGCGCCGTTGCTCAAGGAACCAGTCTTGTTGCAGGTGAGCTTAGACTTAGGCGGACAGGTGGAGGTGGCGGCTTGGGAAGTGGCGGCTTGGGAAGTGGTTGTGGAAGCTTGAGAGGTGGTTGTTGCTGGTTTGGATGTCGTGGTAGGGGCACGGGTGGTGATGTCGAGGGTAGTCTTTGGCTCTGGAGAGGTTGTTGAGGGAGCTGAAGTCGTGGTATAGAGAGCGGCACTGGAATACTCTGTCGTAGAAGGCAGAGAAGAAGTGTTACCCTTAGCAGTTGAAGTAGACTCGGCACCAGCAGAAGAGGTAGACTCGGAAGCAGGATACCCAGTATCAGTCGTGGTAGGCTTGCGCTCAGCCTCGGCTGAGCTAGGAACTTGCACTGCAGTAGTATAAGGAGTAGCCTCAGTCTTAGCCTCAGACTTGCTGATACCATCGGTGTATACCGCAGAGGTTCTGGCTGCAGACTGAGTGTGTTCAGTAGTAGTCAACTGGGACTGAATCACAGAGCTAGGAGGAACATAAGGCCTGCAAGGACCAGCTTGGGCTCCAATGGCAAGGCCAGCCAAAAGGGCAGTCACGAATTTGTTGACTGAAGGCATGGTGTACAGAAGAAGAGAGTAGAAAAGTAATGAAAAGTATAAGAGAAGCGAATCGAAGGAATGAAGGAGTGATGATGAGGCTTCTGGCAGTAAAAGAGTGACTGAAGCTCTCTATATAGTAGAAACAAAAACGACTTACAAAAAATACGAAGAACAAAGCCGCCTCAACCTATTGGAATACATGCTCCTTTAAAGGGAACTACCAACCCTCAAAATTGAATATCAGGCCCTGTTTCCTGACCTATTCAGGTTGGTCGTCCCTCGGCAAAAGAGATGATGCCCCCATCTGGAACAGCTGCTAAAAGAATCACTTACATCACGAACTCCTAGCGCCGGTATCAAAGAGGATGTGAGTGGGGGACGCAGGTCCCAAGCGCTGAGTAGTGAAAGGGAGCAGCCAATTATTGGTTTGGAGGCGAGAAGGGCGGCCGTTTAAACGAAGGGTCGAATGTTTTTAGCCGTAGTCACCGGAAATATGGTCCCTTTTGCATGGCATTGCAAGGGTTTCTTCCATCAATTCCGTTGAGTTGATGATTCGGCGATTGAGGTAAAGTTGAATATGGAGTTGTAGATGGCGATCACTCGGTATGATGCGATACACGTGATGTAGATCGCCTGAAGATCACAGATTTACCCGTGCAGGATGTAACTGCAGGGCTGAACAGATGAATGATACCTTAACAAAGCTAACTAATCCATAGAATTCTTTGGCCTTTGTTAATTGACAACGTGACAGGCCCGCCAACTCTTTGACTCTGACCAACATGATCTTGGCTAGGTAGTTTTTGAGATGTACTGTCAAAGAGAGGAACAGGAGTCAGTGCTTGAAGTTTAGGCTTCTTTATCCTGGGTACACTAGATAACTACGTCAAACAATTATCCCAGCAACCAATGATCGGGAATCTCTTCTTCCGTTGAGGATAGCCCGCTGAACAACGGGGAAGCAACCAAACGTTCTCGGTCATAAGCCCAGTCTGATCGAGGGAACTCTTTGTATTCAAGGCTAATCCCAGCCTGTGAGAGCACATCTTTGAGATGACCATGACTCTCTTCGAACGTCTTTTTGGTATCGCATATAACTCTTCTTAGCCTGGGAAATCGGCTGGGTTCTCGCTTCTTCAGGTCCGCAAGCCCCAATAATCCCTCCCGTAAGCGTTCAGGAGGTGGAGGGAAATCGGGCTCCACAAGGGTGAGGGACGTGATATTCGGAGGCAGAAAACGGGCGAGTGAGTCTTGGTCAGAGAGCTCTAGGCTCTGTGTGTTATAAACTGCGTCGCTGTCGAGAAATAGCTCTTGTAACGCTGTAAAACTCTCCAGGTTAGGCATAGGCTCTATCTTGGTATCTCGGTTCATATAAGTTCGAATGCGAAGATCAATATGAAGCGACTCGAGGCTTGCACTGTGTTTCTCGAGATGTCTGACCACATCGCTTGATTGAACTATGTCGGGAAAGTTTTGATCAACGTGCAAGGAAATAACTTCTGAAGCTTCATATGTGAAAGCCTTCAGGGAACCGGTACATGAGGAAAGGATCTCCTCAAGCTGCGTGGGACTCATTCGGAACCTTTTGAGGTAGAGTGCCTTTAAGCTCACTATTTCGGGTAACGAGGCTGAATGATATAGACTCAATGTCTCGAGGCCCGGCGAGATAGGTATTAACTGCGACGAAAGCCATTTTGTTTTATATCCTCCGCACAGCTCGAGACTTTTCAAGGGAAGACCAGAAACCCCGAGGGCTTTCAATGCCTGCATTTGGTCAATCGTTTGATGAGCTGAAATATTGAGAGCCAGGTGTGGACAATTGGGTAGCAAGGCAATGAGAATAAACAACAGCTCGGTCGCTAAAGTGCCTACGTGCACATCTATATCATTGAAAGCGTACCGAGAGTGAGCTTTGCTGAGTATGAGTCATCGGAGGAAGTTCTCTCTATGAGGCGATATGCCCTTTCTTTGGTCCCAGATATCCGAAGGCTTGAGCCCCCTCACCCTAGCGACTTGTTCGAATGCTTGACAAGCATCGTTGATGTCGATTTTCGGCGCTACAAGTGTGTGGAAGAAGACAACAGCCTTGGTAGACGAGGCGAGATGACGTTGCGAAGCGATCGTCCTTATAAAGAGGGGCAACGATTTCTCTGCCAAAGGTTTCCGTTGGAAGGAATGGGTATTAGAAGGCGAAAATAAGAACACATGATGAAGTATGTCCTGGCTGATATCACGAAAGCGTCTTGAGACGAGGCATAGTGTTGCCAATGTCTGGCGATCTTGGCAATAAGTGCGAGTCAGTCGATCAGTGTTGTTCGTAAGATATTCTTGTGATTTTCGGCAGTGCAGGCAGAAATAGCCAAAAATTTGACGTAATAGCTCTAGCGAAAGGTTAGCAAATAAAGAGACCTGTCGTCGAGGTGCCATTGTGTCTTGTTGCGTTTGGAATATGCCACGTGAAGTTCAAGGTGAGGGAGGATAAGGATTCATCACCACCAGGATGTCAATGGCCTCAGAGACACAGCTGCAAGGATACTTGACGGGAGAAGGACTGTCACGGTTTTTTTTATTTTTATTTTTTTTATTTATGATAATTCATAATTTGAAATCTGAGATATAATAGAACCTCATATCTTAATCTAAGCCTTGAGTTTATTTATGACCTAAATTTTAGTAAATTTATGTGACTTTATAGTATTATATTCCAAAGGGTGGTAGTAAATACTATTGAATTCCGTCGCGTCTTCTTTCTCATAGACCCAGACCAAAGATCCTAAACAAGCGCTGAGGTAAGACGAACCCCCGCTTCAGCCCTGAGATATCATGATGTTGTGGTTATGAATAAACAGATTTTGAGAACAGAGTAGATATCCACCAAAACCCTATCCAAAGTTGTAAAATTAAAGTGCACATCGAGAATTCCTTTCCCGCCGTCATAGGAGATAATCTTGCTTGAATGACATATGCGGACCCCTGAACGATCCATGAATGTCGCTCTGAAACGTGCCTCTAAAATTAGGTACCCGTCCCCACTGGTTACGAGGAAACCATCCTCAGGGGTTTACTTCAGCCCTGAGTTGTCAGCGGCTGGGGGTCGAAATCCGCTAACAACAATGAGTTACCCAGTGAGAGGCCTCTGAAGCGGCCACAAATGCCGTTTCCGTCTTTGGCTGTGGCTGTAAAGTTCCAATTCTTGAGAGCCCCGTAGCAATAGCAACAGAACTTCAGATTGGCGACGACAAGGGAAAACTTGGTCACTGATGAAAAGCGTAACTCAATTACGCAGTGAAAGCTTCTTTAGCATTCCGAATTACTGTTATATATCAACGTATTACGGAGTAATGCAACTTTGATTAAGGTAGTATTAACGGCTTTCAGATCAACGCAGATGCTCGTGTTCAACGTTGCTCGTTCCATCGTTCCTTCCTCCTGGTTCATCATTGTGGACTCCCTGAACTCGGTTGTTGGCGATGGAAGGCAGGAAAGACAGAGCCGGTCCCCCTCCTGCCATTTTAATCAATGCACTGTCATAAACTAGGTACCTAGGTACTAGATATAGAAATTTCTTATTTTCTGAATCTTTATAATTCCCTTTCCTTGCACCTCATCACGTATCTATCTACTGACTATATTGTTGATGTGATATTATGACATCAAAAAGGAGTGATTCTGTATCCAAAGTCCCCTGCCAATTAGCCCCGAAACGTCGTCTTCCACGCCAGCGGATGCCAACCAAGCGCCAGTGCCAGCCTCCTTCAAGCTAACAAGCCATCATCCCCATCCATTCTCATCCCAATTCACCCACACGGACCCCAGTTCGCAAGCTTCCGGCCCAGTCAACACGCCCGATCTTTTCCCCCATTCAGCCTTGTCGTGCCCAGACTGTGTCAGCCCAAGGGGACAGAAAGTTCGACGAACCAAGATACAGAGAACTGTACAGCTGTCTCTACTTGCTACTCCGTACTCCGTAGGTATCTATGGTTACCCCCGATTCGATCCCTGGAATTCGCACAACAATAAATCAACTGCTCAACTTGCTGCCCCCTGCATCGGCAGTAGCCGTCTCACCGAACTAGTCTACGCAAGACAGAGACACGCAGCAGATACGACGATAGATTATCTACCTGCACAACACCAACGGCAACGTCCTTCGAGCAACTCCCCCCTATACCCACGACGATCGCGACGACACCTCCTGTCACGGCCACACCCACGCTGCCCACTGTATTGCGAACCGCTCATTCGCACTCCTTCCACCGCCATAGCGAGCTTTTAGCTCTTATTTCTCCTCTGACAGCAACACAAACGAGGACCGTATAATCACCGCATCACTCGAAGGGGTTGGACAAGGCAGGCCATCATGCCGGGGTTTGCTGATTCCTTCTGGTCGAGCGATTATGCTGCAGGACTGGGTGTCCTGTTCAGCAAGCTCCAACAAGGTGTTCATGAGAACCGACAGGTCCTGACCATCGCACGCCTACGTGCTGAGGCCGAGGAGACATACGGTCAGCGCCTTGGCGACATCGCACCATCTGCCGACAAAATCACTGGTGGCTTCAGTCGTGATGACGGAGCTACCGTTCGCAAGGTATGCTAACATGCCTCACTGGCCTCCGAAGCGCTCAGAGCAAGCGCTATAGTCTCGTGCCGAGATTTGCTATGCGATAATGTCACTGTCCGGGTTGAGCTTACCAACTAACGATATTCTAGGCCTTTGATGGCATGCGAAATGAGATGCAAGATGCTGCCCGCAATCATCGCCGCATTGCTCAGAGCATCCGTGACCTCGTTGTCAACCCTTTCTCTCGCTGGTGCGATGCCCACGAAGCTCGCATCCAGGACTCTCAAGATGAGCTGCAGGTGCGAATCAAGGCTCACGACCGCCAAGCCGAGGTAGTCAAGAAGCTCCGATCCGTGTATTTCAACAAGTGTCGACTAGTGGAGGACCTTGAAGAGGAAAACAAGCTCGCTTTCCAAGACCCCGAAAACAGCCCCAAGGCGAACCAAAATATTCCCGAGATCAAGGTCCAACCTCACAAGGAGGAAGAGCCCGAGGAGGAAGAGCTATATGAGATTGGCGACGATACTTACCAACCTGAGCAAGTGAAGAAGATCCTCTCCCAAATGCTCTCCAGCATCAAGATGGGCGAGACCAAGGTGCCAATTCTGGGAACATATCTTAACACTTCTTCCGGATCCGACATCGTCGAGTATTTGCAGCGTAGCATGGGCAACATCGGCGTTGCTTATGCCGAGCGAATTGGTCAAGATCTTGTCAACAACGGTTTTCTTCGTCTTATTGGTAATGTGGGAAGCACATTTGCCAACAGCTCCAAGATGTTCTACCAATGGCGACCCAAGGCTTTTACAATGGCTGGTGTACCCGAAAAGAAGTCTATCAACCGCACTTTCTCACTTGCTTCGACTGGCTCTGAAGGCGCTGAATCTCCTGTTGGAACCGTCAGCGAGTACCTCGCCAACTGGAATGTTCTGAATAACGCTCACCCCAATGAAACCCCAAGCCAGCGCATGCAACGGGAGGCCCGCGAGGCTGATGAAAAGTACCGTGAGGGCGTTCGCAAGCTAGATGAGCTGCGATGCGAGCTTGAGGAGGCCATTCATCTCCACCTTAAGTTCCTTGAGCGCTGTGAACTTGATCGTCTCAAGGCTGTCAAGACAGTCATCCTCGATTTTTCAGGTACTATTGGAAACGTCATTCCTAGTCTGCAGTCCACTGTGGACCAGATGATGCTCTTCCAGGAGACCATCCAGCCTCAGAGTGACCTGCGGTATCTTCTCGAGACCTACCGCACTGGAAGCTTCGTGCCCAAGGTAGTGGTGTATGAGAACTACTATAACAAGGTCGATGAGCAGACATTTGGTATCGATCTTGAAGCCCGTGCCAGGGCCGACAAGAAGCGAGTGCCTATGATTGTTACCACTATCTTGACTTACCTGGATCACCATTACCCCGATCTTGAAGGTGACGAGGCCAGGCGAGGTGTGTGGCTCCTGGACGTTCCGCTATCACAGTCGCACCGTCTACGTGCCAAGGTTAACGATGGCAAACCTGTTTCCCCTGATGTGTTTGATGAATTTGATATCCCCACGGTTGCTAGCTTGCTCAAGATTTATCTTTTGGAACTTCCTGGTAAGTGATCAATGCTCGATATATGCGAATTATGAAACAAACTAATACTGTGATAGATTCTCTGGTCTCTTCTCATGTTTACGAGATTATCCGAACTATTTACTCCACACCCTCTACTGATGCTGATGAGTCCTCTCGTATTGCTGCTCTCCAGTCCACTCTATCACAGCTCCGCCTTACCAACATTGCAACACTCGATGCTTGCATGAACCACTTCACTCGCCTTATCGACTTAACATCTGCCGACGAAACCTATGTTGCTTCTCTCGCCACCACCCTAGCACCCTGCATTCTGCGACCACGAACTGAGACATCCCTCACCATGGAAGAGAAGCATGCGTACCGCCTGGTCAGGGATCTGTTTGCTCACAAGGATGCCATCTTCAGTGCCCTGAAGCGCATGTCTATGGTCACTCACTCCTCTTCTGTTGGTAACAACAACCGTCCTCGAGCCATTAGCACTGATGAGAGCAACCGTAAGGCCCTTATGGAAGAGCGGAATAGGGCTCTGCTCGAGAAGGCCAACGCAAGCCGTGGCCGCGATAAGAGCCCTGCGCCAGGCCCCCGTGGTCATCGCCGAGACCGTAGCACTGGCGGACCGGAGACTCGGTTCCCTATCGCCAGCCCAACATCGGCTGCCGACCGACACCGCGCCAGTCTCGGTGGAGTTATCAAGCGACAGAGTCTTGAGGTTCCCGAGCCCGATGGTGCTGCTCCCGTCAACGGTGATGCAGAGAAGGAGAAGTCCGATGCCGATTCGGAGAAGCGAGACAGCCGCGACAGCACAGGCCGAACACCAACCAAGTTTGTCGGCGGCAAGCGAGTTCCGGTGGTACCATCGACCCCTCCCTCAGATTCGAACCGTGGTGTGCAGCTTGAAGATGCTCCGATGGAGGACTAGTTCTACGACACGGAGCCAAGTTTCAGACAGTGTTCGAAGGAAGATTTTCTGGTCTGATCATATACAGACCCAGATGCGAATACGCCTTCATCTTGATCTTGAACGGAGTTGGGATTTGGTATACAGCGGGGCGAAAGGTATAGAGGGAAGAGGCTCGAGTTTGAAGAAACGACGATCGACTCGGCCTTCTTATCTACCTTGTCATGTGTATGTGTTAATGGAACATGAGCAAAAAAGAACTATCGGTGTACTTTTTTTCTTGTCGTTTTTCTGGATCTGGATCTGGTCTATTTTTGTATTTATGCTGTATCAGTATCATGATATGGCGGCGATTCCCTATTCGTTAAGAGACTTGTTTCGGGACATCCAGCTTTGGCTCGGTATTCTCTGAGACGCTGTAAATATTGAACAAGGACGGGCTAGAACATGATATGACATGAGGAATGATTCGAGAAATTTTGATGCTTATTATTATCTGTTTGATGTCCTCCTCCTTCTGCTGTCCGAGCGTCCCTTTTATGCTGCCGAATGGTTGATACTAGTACCACTTTCGTCTATCTACTCTTGAATCTCAGCAACACGCTTCTTCTTTTTCTTCTTCTTGGCAACAGCCACTTCGCCACCAGATGCAGGAGACTCGACGCCGCGAGCACTGCTATCATCACCACCCTCCTCTAGAACGGCAGCGCGTGGAGCTTTCTTCTTCTTTTTCTTGGGCTTGACCTCTTCACCCTCTTCTCCTTCGGCAACATCCTTCTTGGGCTTCTTTTTCTTTTTCTTCACGACTGTACCTTCAACATCAACGCCCTGTGCGACTTGGATGCGTTCGTTTGCGCGTTGCATCTCGAGGCGGAGACGCTCGACTTCTTTCATGGCTTGTTGCATCTCGACCTCTTCACGTTGTTGCTGCTCGTAGTCAATGCTAGTTGACTGTTGACCCTCAAGATTGAAGGAGCCAATACCGCTTGAGTCTACGCCAAGTAAGCCCTGCTTGGTCTTGGCCTTGCGTGTCTTTGACTTTGTCAAGTTATCTGAGTTATTCTCCGAGTCGTACGACCGAAGACCTCCGCTTGCACTGCCCTCGAGAGTTTCGTCTGCAGCGATGACGACCTTTTGTCGTGGTTTTGGCTGTGGCCGCGGTGGCTGAGCAGCAGGTGTCCCGGCTCTTGAGAGCTCCAACTGCATGATAGGTATAGAATCGATATCCAAGTCGGGCCCGTTACTGCTTTGAAGAATGTTGTGGATAGGAGTCGAAGTGCGAGGGGTTTCGTTGCTGGGGATGTAAAAGGGATCGTCTTTGTTCCGCTCAAGACGTTCTGCTTTTCTCCGAGCAACTATATCGGCGTCCAGATATGTATCTTCGTCAGCTTGCTGATAAGAGCTGGCGTAGTCTTCCGTAGGCTCAGCTATTCTGCTGATGGCCGGGGCAGAGGAGTCGATGCTCGTGGGCGGTGGCTTCTGGTGGTAGTATGTCTCAAACTCATCAGAGTCATCAGCTGCTAATGTGATGGAGTCGGCTTCCGATAACAGCTTCGCCAAGTTTGCGTGAATGGGTTCATCCAAGTCGAGACCCATGGGCACTGGGACGTTCAGCTGAGCACCCTTGGACACCGAGTTGAGTTCCCAGCCGTTGAATAACGAAGGAATAGCCTGAGTGAGAAGTAACGGGGGATCCTGTTCAACATCGTCTGTCGAGGCTGGCTGAGATGAAGCAGCTTCAGCTGTAAGCTTCAACAACTCAGTGAACTCAACAGCTCGTTCCTGGACCTCGAGACTGGGATGCAACGCCAGGGGCTCGAATACATGAATGATGCGTGCCATAAGCAGTGATACCCTCGACTTCCTCTCTGATGTCCACGGCTCGTTCTCATCTCCTACTATGGTTGCAAAAACTTTGGTAACGGCTTGAAGGGTTGTAGTTAACACCTCAGGGTTGTTTGTTCGCGGAATAAGCTGTAACAGGCCATTCAGACCCTCGTCTGGAATAGCTAATTGAGAAGAGTATTCACCCATAATCCAGGCAACTGATTTCAACGCCCCCGAAGTAATACTGTATCCTGGCGGTGTATCGGTGTTGAGCTGGTTAAGGATAATCTCAGCAGCTCTCACAGCTGTTGATCGCATCACCCGAACCTTGACAGCCACATTACGCAGCTCATCGCCAATCTTTTCAGAAACATTGGCCCTGGCCTTCTCTGCTGGGCCCATGTCTTCGTCGACTTTGCGAGAGGAGGGAGCCATGCGAACAAGTTGCGTGAGAACATCAATGTACCAATCAAAGTCCAGAACACTCGAGTAGTTATCCTTGGAACACATTCCCAGAATCCTCCCAATGACGTCGATTCGATAGTCGTCCGGCAAAGGAGCTGATTCCACTTTAGGCCTCGGGGTTGACTCTGCAAACTCATCCTCGGATTCGTTGGGATCGTTAGGAGGGGTTCCTGGTTGAGACTTGTCCTGGGTAGGCATAGATGACTTGAGCTGCTTCATGAGGCGGCTCACGATGGACATTAGGTTATCGCCAGTCACCATGCCTTGAACCAGATCAAGCGCTTGTATTCGGATAGTGATGTCAGGACTGTCAATACACTCCAGAATCACATCCTCTTGCTGAGAGACCAGATAAGGATGGGTAGTAACGATCTTGTTGAACGCTAGTAAAGCAACATATTTGACTAGGTTTGGTCAGTTTATGTCTTGAGTTGGCATAACAGTCATGGACGTACGGTTAGGATCGCCATCTATCATGACCATGCCTCGCAACTTGTTAACACATAGCGTTGCAATCTCATCAGTACCCGAATCATCAGCATTCCCTAAAATGCCACCTTGAATGATTCCGTTGATGCACTCATAGAGCAATGACATAGCAGGAGTTGTTCTGATAATATTGGTCAGAGGAGGTAATAGCTTCCTCACAAGTCGAGGTTCCAGGGGTGTTAAGGTAGCGAACTGGGCAAAAGTTAGCATAACAACACGACAGAGACGGCACGGCGCAAAGGAACCCACGAGTTTGATAAGTTTGATGGCCATCCAGTTATTACCGCCATCAACCAAGAGCTCGAACAGTCGAGGAGCCAAAGGAAGAAAGTCATTTGGTCTTCGCCAGCCAAGCTCGCACACCACATTTACAATGGCTGCTGTAACACTGGGGTCCTCATCAGGATCCATGAGCCGTTCCTTGATCTTGGGCCATGCTGCGCGAAGAGCTTCGGGGTATACCAGAGCAAGGCGATACAGAGTCACCAATGTCTTCTTTCGGATATTCGAATGACTATGACTTAGTCGCGGTAGCAAGTCCTGCAGTGTTGAGAGCGCTAACGAGGGTGTGATGACATGGGGCAGGGTCGCTATTGGGAGAGATATAACCGTTGGAGTCGTCGTGCCAAGATCCTGATCATGAGGTCAGCCAGACAGACACCAAGAAGCACAGTATACTATCGACAAACCTTCTTCAGCAGATTAGTAGCCAGCATCAGAACTTCAGTGTCGGGCCTAAAGCTCTGAACAGCTCCAAGGTATCCCACTCGCTTCTGATGATACTTGGGCGACGACATGACTTCGAGGACATGGAACGACGCCCACGACATGTCATGCCCGACCATTTCCAGATAGATAAGCTTCAGCAGCGCCGTCGCCTTGAGATCTAAGCATTCGAAATCAGCGACCAGACCCTCTGTCAAGCGTATCCCAACCATCAAACTAACCCATATCCTGGCTGCGAACTTCGGCGCGGCACTCCTTGAGGCTCTTCTGGATATACTCCTTCTCATTGCCCTTGTGGTTCCGTAGCCCCCGGATGAGGTCGTAAAGCGACTTTTCAAACCTGCGCGCACACAGTCAATATCTCCTCCTCATATCGATCTTGACGTCCAGGCATACATGTTGAGAGGCTGCCCCGCGGGCGTGGGGCCGGCCGTTAGAGTAGATGCTTATTTAGGTGATAGGACGTGGTCTCAGGGGCTTTGCGAAGGAACGTTCGAGCAGCGCATCTCGTATAATATCGGTAGGGGGATGTTGTTTCGTTTAGCAGCGAAGCTAGATGTCGCGTGCTGGTAAGGTCCTAATGGGCTATGGGCTGGATGGATGGTTGGTTGGTTGGTGTTGTTAGCACTGTACGTACAGCGTGTGCACCTTTACTGAGCATGACGGAATCATCCATCCCACCGCCCTTGACTCGGCGACCAGGACGGCCCGGGCTGGGGAGTGTCTACAGCGGCATGGTCCCCTATGAGTTTAGCGGGCTCTACTGAGCGAGGTGGGGCGCCCATAGTGGCGGGCGGAAAGCCTCCAAACCTACTCTCGACTCAGTTTAGCAGAGCCTCAACACCATCATAGATTTTCTCTTACCATTGTTTATTCTCTCATTTTGAAGATTTATTTTTCGTTTCCAGACCATGAACTTCACAAAACGGTGACATTTGAGAAACATAACTTTAATAATCCTCTCAACACCCCCCAATGGCCCTCCGCCTTGTCCCCTCCAGAGCCGTTGTCACACGGTCATCGGCTTCCGTTTCCAACATCACCAACCTCACTTACGCCTCAAAGCCACATCGCCGCTCCTTTATCACTCTCCCCTCCTCCGAACCTCAAAGATTGACTGCGAATCGTATCCTCCCATATCCCGCTGAACCACTATACGATCTCATTGCCGATGTGGACTCCTACTCTTCTTTCGTTCCATATTGTTCCCGCTCCCGAGTAACTCGCTGGTCTGATCCTGACCCCGCTACCGGTCGAAAGTACCCCACACTCGCCGATCTACATGTTGGCTGGGGAGGATTTGACGAGGTTTTTACAAGTCGATTGCGCTGTGTTCCGGGCCAGTCAGTTGAAGCCATCAGTGGGGAGACTGCCCCAGGAGGCACAGGGCCTGATGCATCGGCCGTCTTCCGGAGCCTTGTGACTCGCTGGTCGATAAGGTCTACTGCTGGACCGCCTTCACCACGTACTGAGGTCAATCTTACCATCGACTTCCAGTTCACGAACCCGCTCTACGGTGCCGTGAGCGCAGCCGTGTCCGATAAGGTCGCAAGCATGATGATAGAGGCTTTTGAGAAGAAGGCTTTTGAAAAGTTGGGTCCTAAACGGAGACTTTAGGACTGCGTAGATACCGTCTTTTTCCCCCTTCTCTACTCCTCAATATATGTAGATATAGATTTTAGATCATGGTATAGATCACTCGCTCAGAGTGGCGTGGGCATACTACGCATCAGAGAAACACATCTCATTCACGTTGATGAAATAAACAACTAAATTTTAAACAAATCATTCTGCCTACTCCGTTCATTCTACATGACGCGTGTCTAGGACGGCCGTGTCTATCAAACGTGCTCGTCCGCCATATCCAAACCAAACACAAAGAGAAGAAAATAAAGCGTCGTCTTTGCGCCAATACCTAGGCTTGGTATATCATCTCGGCCCTGTTTCTGCCAGAAGATGATCAAGCCCTCAACATTGGATCGTGTTCCCTTTCCCCCAGTATCATTGTTTGAACCGAATCATCATACTCCGATCCACATGCATATAGGACAATTCGTGACGCCTTTGCGATATGAATACGCTAACCATGAGTTGGGAAAGGACCAAAATACCACTGCCTCGTTTTTCCGTCTCGAGCAATAACTCAAATAAACAAAAATAAATCGTTAAGAGATGTTTTCAAAATCAAGCCGACAGCCGATGCCGGTGAGGTATCTGCAAGCAAGTAAAACTGTAAAGTGAAATCAAAGTCGCACATTCATTTTCTCGTGTTGCCACATATATGGCTCCTCATTTCTTGCTGGGCCTGGAATAAATTAGTTCATTGTCTAACGTATTGGGACGACTCAGAAACTTACTTCTTCTTTTGAGGCTTGCCAAACAAAAATCCAGCCATACCCGAATGGTCCTTGGATGGCTTTTTATGCTTGCTGGACTTGCCAGGGGCAGGACCAACGGTGACGACATTGGGAATTGGCATATCGGGTCTGGCACCTCCTACGGGCCATCCTTGGGGTGGTCGAACGCCTCCAGGAGGCATACCACCAGGAGGATGCATAGGGGGCCGCATGCCGCCTGGGCCCATGGGACGGGGTGGAACAGGAATGGCACCACCATGTTTGTGGCCATGCATACCAAGTCCGCCAGGCATCTTGGGGTGACCCAACGGAGGCATCTTATCCATAGGCCACATTGTCATCGTAATAGCCCAATCAGGCTGGACCACCTTTTCCCACACGGAGGGCAAGATGATTTCGCCGTCGGGGCCGATGAGGTCGTAGTGGCCTTCCATAACATGAGGTCCCAGGACATCAACTTGCATGAAGGCTTGCTTGATAAGATCTTCCATGCCCTACAGCGTTGTTAACGATTATCCCTCTTCTGTTATAATCTGGAGTACGTACCTGCCAAGTGGCACACAGGTGGAAGGGGAAGCTGAACTTGCGACCAACTGCATCCTTGAATCGAATTGGGGCCTGCTCGGCCTTTTTCTTGGACTCTTCGAGCTTGACCTTTGTCTCCTCTTCAATTTTCGCCTTCAGTTCTTCGGCTGCCTTCTTCGCCGCTGCCTCAGCGGCGGCAGCTTCTTCTGCCTTCTTCTTCTCCTCTTCAATCTTCTTGAGAGTCTCAGCCTCGGCCTTCGCGCGAGTCTCTTCTTCGAGCTTCTTGAGCTTCTCGGCCTCTTCGGCTGCCTTTGCTGCTGCAGCTGCTTTAGCCTCTTGCTCAGCTCTCATAAGACGCTCGGCTTCCTCCTGCGCCTTCTTCGCGGCAGCGGCCTTTGCCTCGGCTTCTTCTTGGAGTGCCTTCTCGAAACGCACTCGAGCAAGCTCTTCAGCGCGCTTTCGCTCTTCCTCCTCTTTCTGTCTTTTCTCCTCGGCAGCCCTTAGTTCGGCCTCAAACTTCAAACGAGCTTCCCTCTCGGCTCTGACCCTCTCTTCAGCTTCCTTCTTACCACGCTCCTCGGCCGCCTTCAATTCGGCCTCGTACTTCAGACGAGCCTCCTCTTCGGCCTTGGCCTTGGCCTCTGCTTCTGCTTTGCGTTGTTCAGCAGCCGCCTTCATCTCGGCCTCATACTTTTCCCGGGCCTCTTTCTCGGCTTGTGCGCGCGCTGTAGCCTCGGCTTTTCGCTGTTCCTCGGCCGCCTTTGCGGCAGCTTCGAACTTCTTTCTAGCCTCTTCTTCAGCCTGGATACGAGCCTCCGCCTCAGCCTTTCTTCGGTCTTCGGCAGCCTTCATCTCGGCTTCAAATTTGAGACGAGCCTTCTCCTCAGCCTCTGCCATAGCCCGAGCGTGCTCCTGTGCTCGTTTCTCTTCGGCCTTTCTTTCAGCCTCCATTCTCTCCCGGGCGGCCTTTTCAGCCTCCAGTCTGGCCCTTTCGATCTCTTTCTTGGCTTCTTCTTGGGCCAGTCTCATATCTTCCATTCTTCGATGGAAGGCCTCCTCGGCTTCTTTTCGGATTTGTGCCTCGGCTTCCTTTTGCTTTTCGGCAGCCTTTGCCTTCTCCTCCATAGCCTTGAAAGCAGCAATCTCGGCTTCTAATCGAATCTTCTCCGGGTCTTCCTTAGGCGGAGCGGGTGTGGGTGACTTGGCAGGAGCCTCGGTGGGAGGAGGTGGTGGCGGTGTAGTTAATTGTCCTGGTGGGATTCCACCCATGTGAGGCGGCATGTTGCCGTATAAAGGATGGGGTTGCATGGCGCCGTAGTACTGGTTTGGTGGTTGTTGGTAAGGCATCATGTCATACATGCCTCTTCCTTCACCTCCATAGCCACCAGCGCCGTAGGGGCTGGCCGGATCGCCGTAGCCGAAAGGCACCATCTGGCCGTTAGCAGGGTATCCCATATAATGCCCCATTTGGTTCTGGTATCCAGGCTGCTGGCCTCTGCCAAACATTTGACCGTGACCAGGGCGCCCTCCAGCCTGCGGATGTCCATATCCGCCACGGCCATAGGGCGCGCCGTACCCACGAGGATCCTCCAGATTGGCGGTGGGCGGCGCTGCACGATCGCGCCGAGGTCGACGATATGACTGCCGGGGTTCCTCTTCAGGCTGATAGAGATCCTGGGGAGGACCTGGTTGGCGGGTTTGCAATTGATGAGCCTGGTGAGGAGGTAGTTGGCGAGTTGGTAGCTGATGATGAGCTAGCTGCTGATGGTGCGGGGGAAATTGATGCTGAGGTGGAAGCTGGTGAGCAGGAAGTTGATGCTGACGCTGAGAGAGGTGATGACGATAATGCTGATCGTGGTCGCTAGTTGAAGCAGAGTCAGACGGACCAAGACCGTCGTCGTCGTATTCGTCGTCGTCGTAAAGGTCGTCGTCAGAGTCGGTGTAGTCCTGGCTGGTCTCCTGAGAAGAATCGTCGCTGTAAGATGCTGTGCCAGAAGCGGACGTCTCAGTTGGACGAGTGCCAGAGGTAGGGGCTCTGGAGGAAGGGCGTTGTTTGAGCCTATTAAATGAAGTATGAGCCGTATGGTCGAGAGTAATGCGCAGGGTATCAAGCGCAAGTGTAAGAGAGACAAGTAAATAAAGCTAAGGGGGCGCAGTTGAGACAACTGGAAGGGTGGATATGAGAGAGACAAGAGGGGAGGGAGGGGAGGAACGCAAGCGCAGCAAGATATGGGAAGGAGGGTAATGGAGGGAGGGGACTCACATAGCAAATACTTGGTGGGATGCCCTCTACCCACGACAATCCACAAGAGAAAGCCGGAGTAAAGGCGCTGAAAGTAGGTTGGAAAGGAAGAAAGAAGGCAGCAAGCACAAGGAAAAATGCTCAGCTGACAGGGTAGAAACACTGCCTAGCAACCCCCAAAGTAACAGAGCGAACGATGGGGGAAACGGAGGACGAGGTCGTAGCCGCAGTGGGAAAAAAAAAACACAACGGCAAGTGTTGGTATGAGGGTCGTGGCGAGGAGGAATTGGACTTGCGCGACAGGCTTCGAGTGAGGGGTTGTAGAATTGGTGAGTACGCCACCAAAAGATGACGAGGGCGTGACAGGCGAAAGGTCGGCTGGTCACGAAAGCAGTGAGACGGGGAAAATGCCTGCTTGTGAAGCTGGTGCGGAGTCGCAGAACAAGAAATGGGCGATGGTGCCTTGTGGTTGCTGACAGAGGAGGGTACCAAAGTTGTAGAAAGTGCTGTACGGTGCACGTTAAGATCAGGCGCAAAGAGTGTGGGCGGGGTGGATTCAGGCGGCGGTTGCGAGGATGGAAAGGCGGCAGAAATCGATCGGCGGTGAGGGGTTCCAGATCGTTTTCTTATAGGTCACTGGACGAATTCCGAACAACAGTTGGAAACGGCGCTGATGATGGTTGCAGTCGCCGAATTGAAGTTTTGAAAATAATGAATCAGGTGTCGTTAACAAAAAAACAAAAGGCAAGAAACCGCTCCAAATCGATTCAACTGAAACGACGAACGACCGTTGTATCGCAACGGTGAAAGCTTGTCGAACCAAAGCTGTGGGTGTGTGCGTATGTATACACTTAAAATCCGGTGTGTCCGTACGGTCTAAGTTTTTGAAAGAACCAACTTCGTGGTCACAGGATGCCAGTCCGAGCTTCGTAGGCTAGATTAAATCAATGATTTCAACTAAGAAGACGACAACAAGTTAGTAAAGTTGGGCACGAGGTAAAAATTTGGCGAGATAAAAATTATGAAGAGTCAATATCCCTGGTAGGCTAGGATCTCTCCCTTGCATAGCATCGAGCAACATGGCGGCACGGAAAGATTTCCTGCGAACCCAGTGCTTCAAGTCGATACGGCAATCTGAGCAAGATGCTGGGTGGTGGATTGGCTTGAGTCTAGGAGGATAGCGTCGATTGAACACCAACATAGCATTCAATCATAGGCATTTCCTGCATCGTGAAGGCATACCAGATGCTTGCTGGCTTGACTTGCTGGGCACCAAAACATCGTTCTTGTCAGCCGCCCTGGACTGGGGCACCCTGGTTTGTCGCCCTGTCGATGGAGTCAATGGGGCCCTGTTCAAGCGTGGTGCTAGCGCTCGTTGGGCTGGAGCTGGCGGGACGCTTGGGCTGGCCATGAGTGATCCGTCGATCTGAGTGGTCGAGCTTAGAGCCGTTGGAGTCCCTGGCTCCCCAAACTCCCGGTTTATCCCAGGCTTCCGCTGCCCTTTCCTGGCTGTCAAGTTGCTCTCCCCTGTGTTCGTCTACGCTCTGCGTTGTCGTAGGCTGGTGGTAGGGCGTCAAGATCTGTGAATGCGGTTGCCCAACCCTGGGTGGGGGCAAAAACGAGCGAGCCTCAAAGCCTAATGGTCCCGTTGGTCATGGAAGGACCTAGAGTTGTTGCAGGAGAGGATAGTGGCAGTGGTGATGCTACAGAAGGCACCGTAGCATCGACAGAGGGAGAGCAGACCGCAACGAGGTACGAGAATGCCTTAATGGGCATAGACGTAGACTATGTGCGGCAGTGCTTTGGTCTGAGGAGCGGATATCGCCATGAACGAACGAATGTCATGCAGTCATTGACCTGCTTCCGTTGCTGCTAAACTACTGCCGGGGCATGTTTGCTTGCTGCTTGGACACGGCCAGTCGCGATCACATGGGCCATCTTTTCTGGAGTTGAGCCCACCCCCAGAGATGCATCCGAGACAAAAAAGGTATTCATGCGGAGAGAGGTCGTTGCTAGAGGGAATATGATAGACACTAGTGGACTTTGCAATACATACCGTAGGAGATCAACGTTCGTGTTTAAGAAAATTGACAAGACTAACTTGGTACTGGGTAGACAAGTCTTGAACAAAAATTCTATCAACAAAGCGTTGTTGTTTGATGGATTGTTTTTGTGTGAATCGGTAGTGGACGGTAACCAGCTTGTTTAGCGGGGACTTTGGGATGGGTGGTGGGGTGGGGTTAATTTGTACTTGACGCCCAAAGTGTGCAAGTGCAAACCAACAACAGTGACTTTCTGTTTGGAGCAGAGCAGAGCACGAATTTGTTTGAATAAGAGAAATCAGGATTCGTCAGGTTGGGTCAGTTAGTTAGGGCACGGGATGAAAGGCTTCTTTCAGTGAAAGAGATTTTCAAGCTGCACGCACAACAAACAAGGAAAGGAAGAAAAGTAAAAAAAGAAAGAAAGCAGGAGGCCTAGGGCCAGGCTCTCTGACTCTTACACTTCAGCTGGGCTGAAAAAGATCCATGGATGCCATGGCGGTGCTGCAGCCCAACGTTACGCAGCCTCCAGTCAAAGATGCACAATTTTTTTTTAGTTGCTGGGGGAGCCAGACACAGAATTCCAGTGAGTTGTTGCTGTCCATGACTCTGAGTCTCTGACCGCCAAAATGATATCGTTGTCTTTTTAGCGCCGAGGTCTACCGTCTATTATCGTCGAGCCAACACTAGCCGATAGCATTCGTGTAAACAGGATATATCGTGTCCAACCTTGAGATATACTGAGTCTCTGATATTATCACGAAACCGGTATTTGAGCATATCTCAGACAATCCTTTGTCAGGTTGCTCTATTCGAAGGCTGTGCAACGCCATCGTCCAATGATATATCATATTCGACCGTTTGCGAAACGTATAATCGGAACGGACCGAGGCGGCATGGTGTCGCAATCCGGACTAAGTCACTGTATCGAAAGTCTGAAAAGTGGTGAAGCTTATTCAGTATCGAATTGATGGATAAGAAGTAGGAAAGAAACCTGAGGCATTGGCAAACTGTGACGTCCTTATATCCCCATTGACTGTCATTTTTGAGTTCTGTTCTCCCCTTCTTCTTTCAGTTAACGAGGACAAAGCAAACCTATCGCCTTGCAATGATCTTCTTCAACCCGCTGCCCTCCATTCCGCGACTGGCTGACAAGGACGATATGCGCCCCATTTTGAGCGTTGAGGCCCGATAACAAGAACCCAAGGCCAGCTCACCACGAGACACCCACAACAAGATCTCCGAATTGCAACAATACAGACAAGGGTTTGGATAGTGGTTGTTTTCGTAATTGATAGAGGTTCGTATCAGTCAGAATTTCTCCTTAGTTGTGTAGTAACTGCAAGTTGAGTGTCCTCAACTGCTTCTCATACTGACACCTACTCGTCTCAACTTCATACCACCCTGCCAGGAATAGCAGACATCAAATATTAGCATTTCCGCCTTCCCGCAGAGCCTCAGCCATCCAGACGTGGCCAAGTGGACAGTGGCGAAGAAAATTGCAACACACATGTGCCTCAATAGCTTCCATCTGACAGTTTTCTCTTCAGGCTGCCCCTTGTCACCATGAACCCCTCAGCGTAGCAGCGAAGTGAACAACGTCATTCAAACGGCCCAAATGAGTGGCCATCGAGTTTAAAATCAGTACAATATCAAACATAACAGTTCCTGAATTGAAATCAGGAGATACGGGGGTGTATGTAAGTTAAGTTAGTGATCAACCGTCCCGCTTGCGACATGGCGGCTTTTCCGCGAGTCTCCGCTTGTACGTGATCCATAATCAGGGCCATATGGGCAAACCATGGGGAATAAACATGATGTTTCGCATGCAGCGTGGAGAAACTCAACTTTCGAGTTTCGAATCCTAATGCCGGTGGTGTCTTTATCGTGGTGATACTCAAATCATCGTGTATTTTAGCCCCAATTCCCGTTTCTGGTCGCACCAGGCGCTGCTTTTAGGTATTACGCGAAGGGAAACCAGAGCGATCCCTCTGTAGAAGGTGGTAAATTTCTGCCTAATAAGCCAGCAGACGGCATTGGGTAGCTCCAGCTCTGTAAATTCAACACGTCCTCCCTGTCAAGCTTGATCATCATCACCCACGTTAGAGCCCGGTAAACCCCACCGGCCCGTCCTTGTATGGCGCCACGTGCTAGATGCTCAGCAATGCCCAACTCGGCATTGCTGCCTCCACTTGTAAGTTAGCTGTCAAAGCCTCAGAGGGCCACCATAGCCCATAATGTACGCTCTGCCACCCTCCTCCCACCTTGACAGGCCCAAGACTCGTTGACCGTTGCAAACGAACTAGTCTGGAACCTTCGCACACCTCATTCCATGACAGGAACCTTCCTGTGAAGTATATGGTGCATGTCTTCACCTCGTTGTACTCGCTGCTCTGAGTCACAGCAGTTGCAATGCAACCTGCCAATCATGCCATTGGGCTAAAGCCCTTACATGCAGTGAGTAGTCGCTCACCGGACGACCTCTGCCGATGACTTGTCGAGAAGCTCGCGAGCCGCAGCAATCTCGTCTGCGCTGTATCCTTGCCATAGGGGTTCCTGGGCCCCATACCGACGAACGATCTCCGCTAGCTTCTCAGTGGCCGCCTGGTTCAGCTTTGTAAGAGTTTGTTGGTCTGGCAAAGAGAACTCATCGCCCTCAGACTGCTTCTTAAGCTTGGCATATTCAGCCAAAGTCTTATCAGTAACCTTCTTTAGACCATAGTATCCTCGTAGGTAGTCTTCACAAAGCTCAATGCTTCGGCAAAATCGCTTTACTGAGTTTGCGAGGTACTTCTGAGGAGATCCATCGCTTGTTTCGTTGGCCGCCATCAATGTCACCTCGCCTAGCCTTGCGTGCAACTATCGAGTAGTGTCAGATAAGGTCGTTCATGAGAACAAAAATACATACGTTCCACGCATTTGGCGCCAGCACGAGAACCTCTTCAAGGGCATAGATAGCTCGGGAGTACAGGCCCTGGGACAAGTAGAGGTCTGATAGCTCTGACCAACCCTCAGCGTCTGTAGGGTTAAACTCGAGCAACCATACTAAGGCTGAAATCGCCTCTGTTGTCTTTCCCATGGATCGTAGCAGGGCCACACGTCTCTTTGCGATATACTGGTGTTTGTCAGTACAACATCTTGATAGCCACAAAGCGTCGTCATGCTCACAATGTTTGTTCCATCTTGCTGCAGGATATCCTCGTATTCCTTTAGCACCTCCTGAAGTTCATTGTTGTTTGTCGCTTCTGCCTCCTTTATCAAGCCTTTGAGTGCCATCACACGTTCATTTTCGCCGCCAAACCGCAGCACCAGCCTCTCCAAGCATTGGTGCGCTGAATCGTCATCGCCCGTTCGGAGACATGTGATGATGAGGTTTTCGTAGATGGTCCATAACTCAGCAGTTTCGGCTGCTGAGAAAAGTGACACAAGAGGTGAAGCTGAGAAGGCCTTGGGGTTACGCTTCAAAATGATGGGAGCTTGTTGCGCAAGTTGGAGAGCTTCGGCAGGTGAAAGCTGGCCTTGTGGCCTGGTAAGAGAGGGGGTCATGTTGCCAACGATTGGTTGACGACGATCGCTTCGATGTAATCGACAGGGGATTGGCAGGTCTCAAGCTATATCGTGATAAATTCGGTGTAGAGGCAATGGCGTTTATCATCAACTTCACAACGTTAAGGTCAATCGAACACAGGATGCTTGATGCTACGTGCACCAGCTCGGCAAAATCAGACATGATTGGCTGTCTATCGACAGCTTCTGGGGTTCGGGGTATCAGAAATTCCGACGCGAGAGTTTGAGCTTTCTAATTGGTCAAAACCTTGCCCCACATTCAAATATTCAAAGACAAAATCCATCTCTCCACAGAAATTTTCTCGACTCTCGAGCATCCTTCTTCCTCACTTCCGCAGTGTCAACTCCTTGTGCTGTAAGAAGCACACTGCTTGCGCCTGCGAGTGCATGCTTCAAGGACATTACAAGTCCAAGATGGCGTCTTCAGCGCCAAGTGGCGAGGCCGTCGCGAGCCCGACACTTGAGTCCGTTCCTGTCCAGGACATGGCCGCGTTGGACGTCAAGGATCCGATCACCGAGGCTGTCACCGAAGCTGCCGCGCCCGAGACTGAGGCTGCTGAGGTGCCGCCTCATCGATCGCACGACCCAACCAACAATTTGAAGCGGAGTGATCCCTTCCAGTTTGGTAGCCGGTACCTGAATGAAGGAGACGATGTCTTCGAGTTCAATGCCTGGGATCACGTTGAGACTGACGATGCGTACAAGGAGTACGCAGAGCAGCAGTACGCGAAGCAGCGTCAACACCCTGTCTCGGACTTTGAAAAGAGTAAGTCAACCACTCAACCACTCACTTCACATTTCTTTCCCCAGGTGTCCTGATGATACACAACCAATGCATAGTTCATCTGAATCTACTGAAGACAAACTATACCTTCTTATTCTTTCGCTCCCATCTGATCTACATCTCTTTGACACACATTTTTCTGCAATCTCCAATATTGAAGAGTTGCTAACATGACAACTCAGGAAAGTTCAGTCAGGACCCCGCTAGATGGTGGAACTTGTTCTATAAGAACAACGCCGCCAACTTTTTCAAGAATCGCAAATGGCTCCAACAGGAATTCCCTGTTCTTGCCGAGGTAACCAAGGAGGACGCCGGTCCCCAAGTTGTCCTAGAGATTGGCGCAGGAGCCGGTAACACGGCTTTTCCCGTCTTGGCCGAGAATAAGAACCCGCAACTGAAGATCCATGCCTGCGACTACTCAAAGACTGCCGTAGAGGTCATTCGCAAGAATGAAGCGTACAATCCCGAGTTTATCCAGGCAGACGTATGGGACGTCGCTAGTGATAGCTTACCGCCTGGGCTCGAGGAAGGCTCCGTAGATGTCGCCGTGTTAATTTTCATCTTCTCTGCTTTGTCGCCTGATCAATGGGCCAAGGCTGTTCACAACGTCCACCGAGTACTCAAGCCAGGTGGCCTGGTCTGCTTCCGAGACTATGGAAGAGGAGATCTGGCCCAGGTCCGGTTCCGCAAGGGTCGATACCTAGACGAAAACTTTTACATCCGAGGCGACGGCACTCGTGTTTACTTCTTTGACAAGGATCAGCTAGCGGATATCTGGACTGGCAAGAAGGCCGACGACGATGCTAAAACGGCCCGAGAGGCTGCTGCTGCTGCCCCTGCAGCTGAGGGTGCAGATGGTGATCAAAACACAGACACAGAGGAAGCCAAGACAGAAATACCCCGGTTCGAGGTGGAGAACCTTGGAGTTGATCGACGATTGCTCGTCAACCGAGCCTCCAAGCTCAAGATGTATAGATGCTGGCTACAGGGTCGCTTCAGAAAGAAATAGACAAGACATCCCAAGATGAACACCTGATTACTCCATGCATGATGTTATGTATACCCTGTACTAGGTCCCTGGCCTAGAAGAGCAAAGTGTCGCGTATCTTGGCTCTGTCGGCGGCACCAAAACCAATGCCGTCCAGGTATCCATTCAGTCCGCCGTATTTGTCGTCCAGATGTTTCTTGATACCAATAATCATGTCATCGGCAGTATGAAGCCACTCATCTGTCAATCCAATTTCACGGATTTCGACGAGACGCTGTTCTCGCTCAGGGATGAGGGCCTTGTCACTGAGGGCATAGTCATACTCGATTGCAGAGATAGGAGTATCCAGGATCATAAGTACCAGGGCGCAGATAAGGCCTGTCCAAAAGTCAGTCTCAGCTCCTGCCAACAGTGCCAGATTTTCTACCTGTACGATCTTTTCCTTGAGTGCAGTGAACAATGGAAGGAAGAGCAGACGGGTTGGCATACAGAGACAGAGCCTCGTGGATCTCCTTGGTGGATGAATCAAGAGTGTCAAGACCCAGGCCTACAAGCCCACGAGGGATCATGACTTGCTGCCCAATAATGTTGATGGCTTCAGTGCGGTAACCACAGACAAACAGGAATATCACACGGCTACAGAGGAGAGGTCAGTTATTTATGATATAAGAGTTCATTCAGTGCTCACAAGAAATCCCACCAGGAGAGCTGGCTCAGCAGAAACAGCTCGAATGGACGGCCTGTGATCTTGACATTTCGATAGTCCAATCCAGATATTTTTAATGGCTCGGCAAGAGCTTCATTAGACTTGACCAGAGCAGGAATACTGGACTGTTCCTTTCTTCTTTTGGCTTGGTTCAGGTGCTCAGTTCTATGTGATTGTTAATATGTTGTTCTCTTATGTGTAAGTTCCAATCTTACTTTGTCCTCAGATCTATGACTGTCTTGATTCCCAGTTCATCTCTAATAAGCTGCCTGTCTGGGAGAGTGGCATCATCTAGAGTGGCTT
This sequence comes from Fusarium concolor, assembly GCA_013184415.1. Taxonomy (NCBI): domain Eukaryota; kingdom Fungi; phylum Ascomycota; class Sordariomycetes; order Hypocreales; family Nectriaceae; genus Fusarium; species Fusarium concolor. Next base: position 57,228 of record JABCJY010000123.1, read on the forward strand.
TTAGCAATGGATGTATGTATATCTTCGTGCGATGATGTCCATACCTGGTCTTGCAGAGCGGTAGAACAAACCCTCGCGGATTCGTCTATCAAAAATAAGTCAATAATTCCTTCATTTTGTAAAGGAATACCAATACCTTGTACCCAAAAAATCGTTGACTGTTTTACCAACATCTCGAAAATTGAGAACGTTCTCAAGCCCAACAGAGGAGGTCATATTGTTTCGCCAAGAAACCTGTTCCGTCAGAATAAAGTTAGCATGTCTAATTAGGGGTCCTTCAAGCCACCGATGCTGTCACAACAGGGCTGTGTTGTAATGCGCAGAACTAACAGGCGGACAGAAAGCGATCCGGAACAATAGTTGGTGTGCAACACAGACGTGAAACCAGGGTTGTGGTTTTACAAGAGGTCGATCAGCCGAGCCAGATGCGCCGCAAGAGATCGGAGGGTTCCAAGCAGACGCTAATAGGGCTAAAACATACCAAAAAAGCGACGAGCAGTGCCGATCTCAATATCAATACCGAAAACGCCGAGTGGTCATTCCGGAACCGAGACAAGACAAGACGCACCGTTGATTCTCAGGTGAAGACGAAGATTGAGCCCAAGGTTTCAGGCACAAGGCTTTGTTTGTCTTCCTGGATTAGAGAAAGGGCTTGTCTTTTGTTTAGTTGTTGTTAGTTAACCTTGAACTTCGTATTAGGCGTCCGTGGCTCGATCTTAGTCTGGTCGATTAGACAAAAGGCCCAATGCCAATTGGCAGATGTCTTCAATTGAGGACGGGAAGCTAAAAAATTGCTAAGCTGATTGAAGTACAGTGTGAATTGATAGCGGTGTGGTGTGGCAGTGTCCCACGCACTACGTAGTGTTGAGACATGAAGAAGCTGAAAATGAGCCATTTGCTGCATAGGTAGGTACCTACCCATCTCGCAAGACAGGAGAGTGTGTTATTTGGGGCATCTCCACTCCTTGCAGCTCCCAGCATGACGGAACCTCTACCGAAGGACCACAATCACAGCTGAAGAACCATGAGACTATCGAAACACTGTGCTCTCCCGACTAACACTAAACCACTAGCGTCTGCACCTGAGATCATTATTGCCAAGGGATTTGTGACGTCACAGCTAGCACTACCTGGGGTAGCGCATCGCAAGGCCGGGAAGGGAAAGAGCTACGGCGACAACCCTGACGTATGCACATGCATATGCCACCGAAAGGAAGGAAAGCGCCGCCCGTCTCGTCTCGGGGCCAACGACGCCGGTTGAGTGAGGGCGCCACGAAGACGAGGGTCTCATTTGATAGCATCATCATCGTCTTAGTGAATAAATCTTGCTTCTACTACCCATATTCTTCTTTATCCTTTTTCCTTTGCATTTTCATTGTTGGGAGACAACGCGAGATTCCCGACTTACATCCCTACGCGAAACCTACCTGGGTACCTACCTATATAGCTCCATCATTCGGGCTCAAGCCCATCAGCTTCTAATACTGAGCTGTCGTGTCTTACTCCCTGCAAAGAGATACCTCATTCAGCTTCACCATTCAAGCATTTCCACCTCGAAACAAGCATCGATATACCCATGTTCAACACGGACACAATCAATTAACATCAATTGCATGGGACATCACACCCGCCAAGAGCCTTGGAAACCCGTTTAAAGATATTGTTACGAGACCCTTTGGCCCTGCCAGGAGTCTTATCTCCGCGCTGGGCGCATCGCGACCACTCGTTCGCTCCGTACCGTATTCCACCGAAGTCTCACACATTCCCTGCTCCAATACGAAGGGTTGAGCCAGCACCCTTCTGACGTGCCTTATACCTATGCCCACCAGTACATCCCAGCAGCCAACCATGATCCAGTCACAGCCGGCAGCGGCTCCAGGTATGTACCGGCATCCTAGAATATTCGTCATCCGCCTCCGGCGTGGCCTAGTTCATTCTGACATATACATGGCAGTAGCCAACAACTCGGGTCGTCTCAAGTACGCAGATCCTCGCGACCTTCCTAGTTATCCATCTGCCGGTCTTCGTCCTGATGGTGCTGCTGCAAGTGCCGCTGCTTCACTTGGATGGTCCAATCAAAAACCTATTGAACTTTGGAAACCCGATAAGACCTCATCAGCATCCGCTGCTGCCGCTCTAGCAAAGGATTACAAAATGGCTCCAGCATGGGAACCAGCATCTAACTCGGCTGGCCACAAAGCAGCTCTTCTAGCTGTTGGCTCTGCCAATGCTGCATTAAACCAATCTCCAAGCCAGCGCAAGTCGCACGAAGGATGGGGAAACTCAGCAGCCACACAAGCATTCAACACAAATCGAACCAACTCCATGCGGCAGGCCGACCCAAGAACCTCGGACACTTCGCTACAAGGACAAAAGTCTCTTGCCGCAGCCAAAGGAGCCATGTCAACTACAAGACGCCGAGCTAAATCTACGCCATCAGCTCCAGACACTGGTGCTCCGTTATCTCCCCAGACTATAACAAGGCCTGATGCCCTCAGCGGAGCTACACTTGCGCACAAAGCCAGCCTCAAGGCCAAGCCATCAACAGAAAACGCAGGTGCTGTGCCAGTCACTACCATGACTCGCAACATGTTTACATCTAACCCCCCGGTCAAACCTGAGGTAGATGAACGACAGAACAATGAGCAACTTCATGCATCGGCAGTTGCAATGGCCCGAAAGATGTACACACATCAGCAAAAGATCATCGATGAGACCAAGAAAAACCACGGGCATGATTCTGAATTGACACAACCGAAGCCATCCATCAATCTCCAGGACGCCGCATATAAACAAGCACAAGAACGATTGGCAAAACTTGAACAGGAATATCAAAAGAATCGAGATTACCAATCGTATTATGGAAGTGAATCATCACCTAGACGGCGATTTACATTGACGTCCAAGCTGCGCCGCCGATCTTCAAGCGATGGTGATCTCGATGACAGACAACAATCTGAGAAGATTCGACAGCAAATGTCACTCTTCTCCAACAAGCTTTCAGAAGTCGATCAGAAGAAGCGGCAAGATGACCGCAATGCGCTCCTTGCTGCAGCCCAGCGCAACGTCAAGGCTCGACTACAAGGCATGGATGAAAAGGTTTATCACGAGACCGGCCAGGTCAACCCCACGCTGATGAGTGAGTGGGAGCTCAAGGCTCACCAAGTGGCTAACGCTAGCCACGACACTCGGAACGAGAACAAGGGCAAAATCGACATTGGAGGGGGCAAGTTCATGGATCCTCATGATATAGATGCTATCGCAGCCAAGAGAATGCAACCCCTTTTGGATGATATCAACGAGAGGGCTGAAGTTGAGCGGGAACGACTTGCGACGTTGAAAATGGAGGAGGAAGCAAGGAAAGCCGAACAGGAAAAGCAAAAGGCGCGCGACCGTGAAATCAAAGAAATCACCAAGAAACTCAAGGGTGTGTTTGTGTAAAAACGATTTAGTTGCTGAGAGTTCGCTGACACATTGCATAGATCAAGAGAAGCAGGAGTACAAGACCAAGAAGGCGGAGGAAAAGGCGGCGAAAGCAGAAGAGCGTCGCCAGGCCAAGGAGGAGAAGCAAAGATCCCGGGGTAACACAGCCGTCTCTGGTGAAGAGACCATCGATGATCGTGCAAGCGCGAGAAGCGAAGAGGCTATTTCATCCCCTATTGTTGCACCAAACGAGTCAACAGAGCCTGGTGTACCGGCCGCGATTGACACAGAAGCTGGTAATGCGGAGAGGGGCCGAAGAAAGCTGAGCGATGCCGCATCACCAACTTCTAAGGTCAGGGGATGGATCAAGAACCGGTTTTCACGAGGCAAATCTCTTGGAGAGAAGGATCATGAAAGCCAGGGTGACAAAAGAGGCAGCTTTATTGGAGGGGCCGCTCTTCGGGACACGGATGCGAACGAAAGCGCTATAAGCCTCGACAACCGAGCTACGAGTATGCGAGATGTGGCCCTTGCTGGCCGCAGCGCAAACGCCGAGTCAAGCGACCGAGAACGGGATGTATTGCATGATTCACGTGGCATCAGCCCCGTGAGCAGTCTAGGTGAAGATGATGGTCAAGTCCCGGCTATCACTCCTCCCCCGGCGATTAAAGACCCTGGCGAGAGGAAGAGCCATAGTCCCTCGCGAGACTCGAGATTCAGAGAGATGATGGATAACTGAGCCAATAATTAGGTCGGGATGAATGCATGGGAATAATGAATTGGGTTAGGTTAGGTTGGGTTTGGCGTATTAAATGGTTTTCTTGGTATATGCAAAGCGTCATTGGTATTCACAACAGGAATTATAGCAATTGCGGAAGTTGAAAGGGCAATCTGATTTGTTGGTGTGGTTCCCCTGCTTCATTCGACCTATGACGCATCCTCTCTTGGAAATATCATGATTGATGTCATAGTGGTTGGTAGATTGCATCCGAGAGTTCCATGGAGGATGAACATTGATTGATAATGTATCATGCGACATAGTTACGACACATAATGAAAGAGTTAATTGAGTTGTCTGCCATGAAAAACTGTGGGTGTACGAGTTGATTGATTATGTTTAGGTAATATACACGATGTAATAGTTCTTATAGTCCGTCTATTCCACTAGTTGATGTACCGGAAACGGTATGCAAGCCATCCAGTCCTGTAAAAATGAGCCAGTTCTCAATCCAAACGCCACGCAAAGAAAAAGGGGAATCATTCCGACGTTATTCCATGCAACATAAAGTTTCGTATGTAAAGCAATACACAAATATTGAGTTTGATGTGTGGTTGTTCCAAATATGCAACTCTTTAGTTTAGAAATCTCTAGGGGGCACACCGTTGCCGTTCTGCGCCATCTCGACATCGGTACGACCGTTGGCAGATGCATCAAAGTTACTGCGCGACCCGTTACTGGGGCTCCTGGAATCAGAGAGGGCAGAAGGCATGTAATAGGATTTTTGGTACCTTGCGTCAGGACTCTTTGTGCGGACGGCAGGATAGAGGTCGATGACGAAGGAGACGGCGTAGAAGGTGAAGATGAAGGAGATGGTCCATTCAAGGACAGCAGCGGCGTTTCGCTTCTTGACACGGCTGCATACGCCGAATGCGATGATGAGGAAGAGCTCGACCAGGATGAAGGTGAGCTTAACCCAGAAGGAGATTCGAAGGATGCGATGCTCGCGATAATCTGAGTTAATTGTTAGTGAAAGTTGGAGAGTGAAGGAGATCAAGACATACTGATTCCGAGGCGCTGATACTCCCAGCAGATAAAGACAGCAGAAATCAAATAGCCTCCAATAAAGAGCGCCAAAAAGGTATTGTGCAGTCTACTATACGTTCCCGTTTTGAAGATGGAAAGGCAGATAAGACCAACGGTTCCGACAGTCGCAAATACAATCGAGAGACCACTAAGGATCTTTTCCATAAGCGTTGAGTTCGGCACAAGACGACCCCGATGTCGCAGCCATCGCTCAGACAAAAACGCAGCGTCGAGGAAGATGGAAGTCAAGACGCAGCCTACAATAAAGAGCGGTTGAAGACGCCCGGCACCGACATTGGAAATGTAGGCGATGTCGGAATGGATTGATTGTGTGGGATAGCGACGGCCGTGTTGGTTGACCTGCCATTCGAGGAGAAGTCCAAGGAGCATTCCCAGCCAGACGAGGCCTGAGATGACGGGGAACCACTTGATTACGTCAGTATCTTTGTGAGTAAGGTATCTATCTAGTGATCTTGAACGTACCCAGTATGAAAAGATGCCTTTCACAGCCATTGTGAGCGTTTATGTTATGGAGATGCTATATGGTGATGTCAAGTTGGTGTTGTGAAACTGGTAGGTAACTCTATGAATGCTGCCCAATAGGCAAGAAGTCACAGCACCTGACTTCTCTTGCTTGGCAGGGACGCAATAAAAGGAATAAGAATAAAATAAAATAAAATAAAATACGAGAAGAGAGGGAATGAAACAGGGTATGCCTGGCAATTATGGGTATTATTATATCCGTGTATGGGTCTGTGTTACGTATCGCAACCCAATGTCGTCTTTATTAATTCCAAGCTTTTTTTTTTATTATGTTTTCTCGGCCGGGCCTAGCACTTTAGTACTGCTGATCATTAAGCAACCAACCCACGGCCGAAGATCTCGGGCTCATCGGACGTGTCCGCGGTCCTAAAGTCCGAACGGCAGTGCTCATCAGCCTTGCTCCAGCGGAATAGAGCCAAGAATGGCTGAGGTGGTTCCAACAACTTGGCATTGACGCGGCATTACAGGGGGGGGTTACGCGGCAATCTCAGGGCGATACAGTGGCGTAGAAGACGAGAAAGAAGAGAAAAAGAAGAATAGCTAGTCTGAAAGGGGAATAAAACGCAGCCATCGCATCTGATTGCTAGAGAAAGAGAATTACATATCAAAATCGAATGACATCATTCCACTTTGTTTGATTACAGTACGCACTTGATTACATCATAATCTTCGCTTAGTCTGCCACAGCCCAAAATAAGCCTCTGCCAACGACGTCGCCAGGTGGAGACACTTAAAAATTAAGGGGCCCTCGCTATAATCCTTGCATGAATCATGAGCTGAAGCAGGGCTCTTACATTGCAACCTCGGACCTTACTCGAGTACGCAGTATCCAATCACAATCGACTAATAACATAAACACCAAGTCAACTTGTATGTATTCTCAGTCAACTCAGCTTCAACTCTAGCGTCACTATTCAATCTGATAAATAAACTGAACTCAACTCAACTCATCCAACTCAACTACGTCTGTACTGCAACTCCATTAATGCTCCAACCTAGTCCCTCCAATCCCAAAGATGATTACCGTGATACTGATTGAGAGGACCCCGACTCATGATCTTACTGCTTCTTAGGAACAAGAGTCAGCTTCGGTCTGGTGGTCTCCTGCTCCTCCTTCCAAAGCTTCCTCCTCTTATCTCCCAAGTATCTCCTATTATCTGCCTCCCTCTCAGCGTTTAGATTCTCGATAAACTTCTTCTCCAACTTGTCCTCTTCTCGAAGACTCTCCTCCTTACCATCCAAGTATCTCCTCGTATCCTTCTCTCTCTCCACGTCTCGATACTCGCCGTATGGGTTTCTCACGTAGTTTTCTTCACTGGACTCGAATGAGTAATTGTCCTTGTCAAAATTCTGAGGGTCTGAAAAGGAACGAACTTCATGGTGGCCATAGTGAGAGCCGTCATTCTCATGCCTATCATTCTCGTGCTTGTGATCGTAGTGATGCTTGTGGCCGTGCTTGTGGCCGTGGTGATGTCCATGGTGGTGCCCGTGGAGGTGCTTATGTCCGTGGAGGTGCTTGTGTCCATGTTTGTGACCGTGACCATGCTTGTGGCCGTGATGATGCTCGTGGTGATGCTTGTGGTACTTGATGTGCTTGTTCCTCTCCTCATCCTCATCCTCAGACTCGGACTCCTTTCCATAGCTCTTAGGCTTGCCATAAGATCCCTTGTTCTTGAAGTCATCGCCGGTGATTAGAGGAGTGTAGATGAACTTGCTGAAAGCCTGCTGAACACTGCCCTTGGTGCTGCCATCGTCGGCACCTTGTTTCTCCATGATGATCTTGAGAGTCTTCTTGCAGTTGATGCGGCGAGCAAACTCATAAGTCAAGACCTGTATGTCATGTCAGTTTCGTTCATTTTGTTGTACCAAGAGGTTAACTCACATAGTTGGCGTTGCGTAAACTGTTAATGGCAGTAAGAAGAGGTCGATCGATCTCACCCTCGAGATACTTGCTCTGTTGCTTGAGAACCTTGAGGAGGCGGATAAGATTATCGGCATACTTGAGACTGTCAGTGCATTCCTTACTAACGGCTTGTCAGGGTGAAACTTACAGCAAGATAACAGTCTACAATGACAGACTCTTGGTCACAGTTGAAGCAGGTCCGAAGAGTAGTCTTGTCAATGAACTTGTCGAACAAATCCAAGCTAAACTCAAGCGCATAGATGTAATGAATAACTTTCTATCGTCCGTGTTAGCTGTCAAAGAGTAATGTTCAATGCATATATCAACTTACACACCAGCACTCTTCATTGTTGCCACAGTCCTCAGTCTGAGCCACATGGATCACCTTCTCAGTCTGATCGGCGAGTTCATGGAAGGCCTTACAAGCTGTCTTCTCGGTGAGGATATGGCAAGGCTTCTCAGGATGCTTATGGTGATGATGGTGGAGATGCTCATGGGGGTGGAGGTGCTTGTGCTTGTGCCTGTGGTTCTTGTGGTAGTGCTTGGCCACACCATGGTCATGCTCCTGAGGATCTGTGTGATGCCTGTGATGCTCATGACCCTCGCGATGATGGCGGCCATTGTCGTTGTCCCTGTCCCAGTTGCTGGAACGAGAGTCCTTGTCCCCGTTATCGAGGCCGTTGGAGCTGCTTGGAAGAGCAAGTCCAACGGCGGCGGGCACTGCGCAAAGCGCAATGAGGGGGAGAGAGAACCTCATGGCAAACGTACTCCAAAATGTACAAAGGATGCAAATTATGTTTGGTCAGGGGCTTTGAACTGAACCAAAAGCGATAGTGGTAACGAAACAAAAGACGAGACCATATGCTGGATCAAACTAATCTTAAATAACCACCTAATATCTTCATCGCCATCCCTCACATGTTGAAGACATGGTCATTGGCATATCGTCAAAGAATCATCGACATATCCTCCGGAAGCCCCGTGGTGAACTCTTTAGCCATCGAATAATCACTACACTGAGAGCAAATGCGCAGCTTGTTGGTATCAGGCGGGTCGAGTAGGGGCACCAAATGGAATCGTGTCATCTTGATCACAAGTCGTAACTTTCAACGCCTCATACTCATCAATATCGAATGCGTTGGGACCTGGTCTTAAAGTTATGCGTCTCAAAGATTCCCCTCACCAGGCGTCCATAGAGTCTCTTTATTAGTGTACCAAAAAAAAATACAAAACCACCGCGATAATGCGTTGCCATAGCATCGTCACAGCCTCCTTGATATCGTCTCCTCATGACTCCCTATCATCATCATCACAAGAGCAGTCTTGCTTCAGTTAAAGGTTTCGGGGATGCCTATATACTTTGAGAAAGGCCGAAGATTGGGTGTATCGCCACTGGTTGCTGGGCGAACTGTTCAGAAGTATAACACTTGATCAAAAGTCTGAATGTACGCGTTTTCTCGGGTAACTAATTGACACGAAAGTGCAGAGTGAGGAGAACGAGATGTTGGCCACGGACGGTGTAAGTCAATGGAAGAGTACGTACCCCTGTGTTGTCGGCAAAATAAACTCCGATGTTCCGATCTCGAATTCACGATAACGATAAGCTGGGATCTTGAACTTCCACCTGAGCTTAGCTATCAACTTGATTCAACAACACCAAACATCGAACTCGATTCAAACTCATCTATCGCGCAACAACGCGCTGCCACTCACTGAAGTACGTATAACAGCCACAGGCCTCGCTCACCCCCAGTGAGGCCTTTTAGCGTTCCACAGCTGGCTATTCCAGCTCCTAAACCACCATCTTTGTTCTCTATCCACCATGGCGCTCTCACCAGTCGTGACACACACCGTCGAAGCTGCGCAACCGCAAAATCTCGCGCGCGCCATCTCTTCGCCTCTCAAAAATGTTATTTCGCAAACATCTTCCTCCAATGGAACGCCCATGCCTCCCGTTACCTCAGCACCTGCGCCGACGAGCATCCCCACCACACTCGATCTTGCGGAGCAGATGAATGATGAAGAGAAGCGCAAATACGTCAAGGGTATGCTGACCCATTTTCTTTATAAGGTTTTGGTCTAACAGTTTTCAGGCAAGAAGCTAGGTGAAGGCACCTACGCCGTCGTCTTCCTAGGCCATCTCCGCTCGAAGCCCACCACCCTCGTTGCCATCAAGAAGATCAAAGTCCAGAAAGAATACGACGAGGGAATGGCCCCCGACGCCGTCCGCGAACTGAAGCACCTCCAGGAGCTCTCCCACCCAAACATCATCTCTCTCCTCTCCGTCTTCTCCTCAAAAGACCAGAATCTCAACCTCGTCCTCGAGTACTTGCCCCGCGGCGATCTTGAAATGCTTATTCGTGATACCGAATCCGTTCGCTATGGTGCCGCAGATATCAAGACATGGATGGGCATGCTCACCCGTGCCGTTTGGTTCTGCCATGAGAACTTTGTTCTCCATCGTGATATCAAGCCAAACAACTTGTTGATTGCGGATGATGGCGAGGTCAAGCTTGCTGATTTTGGTCTTGCGCGCAGCTTCGCGGATCCTCATCAGCTCATGTCCTCGCGGGTCATCACCCGATGGTACCGACCCCCTGAGCTTCTCTTCGACGCAAAGCATTACAGCGGCGCTGTTGACGTCTGGTCCGTCGGAACTGTTTTTGCCGAATTGGTTATGCGCGCCCCTTACCTGCCGGGCAACACAGATCTTGACCAGGTCCGTCTCGTCTGTGAACTCGTCGGCACTCCAACAGATGACAACTGGCCTGGCGTCACTAAACTTTCCGGCTATGCCGTCCCTGGACAACACCCCGTCAAGGGCAAAGACTGGTATGAGATGCGCTTCGGTACTGTCGGCTCGGACGGCGTGGACCTTCTTATGAAGACGCTCATTCTCGACCCCAAAAAGCGCATCACTGCCCGTGGCATGCTCGAGCACCCCTGGTGGCACTCGGAGCCCAAGCCCACCCGCAAGCAAGATCTCCCTCGAAAGGGTGGCGCAGGCGCTGACGACAAGATGGGCGCTGACCTGAAGCGACGACCAGGTGTGATTGACGACGACAGGGGTTCCAAGGTTGCTCGCAAGCTCGACTTTGGTGGCATGAAATAGAACAGTTAGAAAAGGCGTAGAGAGAATGGGTTTTTCATGAGTACGTGGCACGTAGTTCTGGGCATTTTTTTTGGCGTTTGGATTTGAAAGGGAACAAAGGAACATGGCTTGATTCAAAATGTAGCATTTTATTAGATGCTCAGATCCCTTCATCATCATAAATATGAGACCATATATATATATCTGCCAACCAAACACTCGCTCTCTACATACCTTCGTGATATTGACGTCTTCATTTCGTAAACATATCCAGCCGAACAGTTTATATTCTAATTTTTCACATAAGCACGCACTCAAGTCCATACATTGCTCTCTCAACACTCTTTCTGACTTGGTACCAGTCCGCCCTTCTCTGTGCATACTCGTAGACCTCCTCGGCACGAAACACGCCACCGAAACGGTCGCCGTCTGCAATAACCGTGGCCATCTCGCGTGCATGTCGGGGGTCGATGAGAAAGATCTGGCTTAGCTCACGCAGGGCGGCAAAGTAGGCAAGCAGGTCAGGGTTGCGCAACGTGCGAATGTACTCATAGTAGATGTTCATATCGGCTATGAGAGTAATTGCGCCCTCGGTACTGATACGTTGTCGCTTGAGATGCTTGCAGATAGCTGTGAAGAGACGAAGACCGACCTCGCCGTTAAACACATCAAGGATAGACTTATCAGTTGTGCCGACGAGCATTTTTGTATGTGATGATACGAGTTCGACAATGCGCTTGGCAGTGGCCGTAGGACCAATATCAGGCTCTGCAGCGGACGCAGCAGGCTTCACAGCGGGCTTCTCGACGGTGCTGGAGATGCCGCCAAACCCAGACCCAAAGGCAGAGGACGACGCCGATGCTGAAGGATCTACCGGGTTGTAGTCTGTGGGTGGTTGAGTTGTACCTTGAAGATACTCAACCTCGTCCATCAGAACATCAATACCCTTGTTGAGGCCAGCTGCAACGCTCTCATCAAGCATCTGTTCAAACTTCTTCTTGGCCAGACCTGCTGGATCCAAGAAGTCATTACGGTCAGCAATCTTGGGAGTTGCAAGCTGCTGCTCATAAAAGACGTCAATCATCTGTGAGATTAGATCTCCGACGTTGACAAGCTCGATAAAGGTAACAAGCGGTGCGACGCCCGCTTTGTTGTGATCGTTAACCTCTCGCGGGTTATAGTGTGAGAGGTGATCGACAGCCATGTCAAAGCCAGTTTTGATATGTTTCTGTCCCAGAATGCGCAACAGCACCACGAATATGGTCGCACATTGCTCTCGGGCTTCTCCACCAGCCTGTCCACCAAGACTAATGAAGACCGAGGCACGCCCCAGGCTAGTCTTGGCAGCGTGTACTAAGTTGAGCGCTACCTCAATGCTGAACAGCGACTTGATACCCTCAAGTTTCGATGCCATGATAGCCGCCTTAGCAGCCAACTCGTCTGTGGGTGCCTGAGCAGGCAATGGAGTTATTCGGCCATCAAGTCCCCCTAAACTGGGTGTCTCAGGCCGTGAGGGCTGTGGGGTAAGTGTTCCAGAGCCATTTAGCTCTTTGGATGCTAACGGTGTAGGTTTTGCTGATGTAGGTTTGTTCGTTGTAAAGGGAGAACCCATAGGAAAGCTGGGTAGCACAGTCACAGGCATCATAACCACCTTCTTGAAAGAGCTTAGAAAGTCCTTCTTGTCGGCCGAGCGGTTGATGTTTGACATGTAGAATGACTCTATTGTCGAGTCCTGCTCAGAGAGCTTCTTCTCCCAGCTTGCCACTTCTGTGTCAGCATGATCTGTGAAGAAGTCCAACTCAGCTTGGAGGTATAAGTCAAGATGTGGCTCAAAAACACGCAATGAAAGCTCCTTTGCCATTTCCTTGACATCTTTTTTCGATCCCTCAGGAGGCGTCAGAGATTGGAAGAAAAGCAATGTCTGCTCAAAGACGCCGGATACAGCTTTCAGGTAAGCTGCCATGCTACGTTCGTGGGCTTCATCAAATAGTGGTGTCGCATATTCCATGATAATATCTTCTCTCACCTTTTCCACAAAAATCCAGAACACATGTTCAGGATTGGGGAAGATGCGTTCCATCACTGAAGCTTGTTCGTTGACTTTGGCAAGCACCATTTCAAAGAATAGCCGTGAAGGCTCGAGTATGATGCTTTCGTCCTGTGTCGCTTGGTTGAGACAGTCCATGGCATTCACCACTAACAACTCATTGTCGTTGAATATGGGGTGTTTATGGACGAAGAGGTCTATACCTCCCGTGGCACCATCAAGCGTATGCAGGACATGCGCATAACGATGCATCCGTCCATCGACATCCCAGAATTCATAGCCTTGTTCAAACTCACGGAGAACAGCGCTCTCGAAGATACCCATCATGGTTGAGAGTTTCTCCTCTCGTTCCTGACATCCAGTCGACCAATCGCTGTTGGCGAACCTCTTTAAATTGGCGAGCATTTGCGCTTGTTTTTCTGGGTCGCGAAACGCCTGGAAGACGATTGGATCCGCATGAGACTTTGCCCGCGCAAGGTCAAAGTAGAAGGGGGCCAACGCGCCATATATCTTGCCGTACTCGTGCCTTGCGCCGCCTCGAATACTCCGTACTCTCTTGAAGACATCCAAATATGCCGCCGGGTCTTCAGCGGGGTTTGTTGAAGCCCCCACCGCCATAGTCTCGAACCCATCACGAATATCTGCCACAGCGCGGTTCTTTGCCTCCTCTAAGGACGCATCGAATAGTGTCGTTCCTGCAGGCTGTGCGGGGCCTACGATCCCTTTCGCTTGTTTTGCTGCTGCATTCGCACTCTCACGCCTTCGTCGCACCGCTTCTTCGAATCGACGGCGAGCCTCGACTTCGTCCCAGCAGCCCATGCTCTTTAATCGAGCAACCCATCGTGTATCGTCATAGACCATGTCTCGCATGCGGTGTGATGCGCGGGCAAAGCGCAGTTGATCAGCGACTGGCAGGTAGTCAAGAATTGTCACCAAGATCTCTGAAACGTCATGTTAGCCGCAGGCGCGAGGTCTCGTGGCTGTGGGTTTTCATACCCGCTGGGAGATTGGCTTTTGTATCGAGCATCTCAGTCGCCTTGAGGGTGCTGAGAATGCTGCCACGGTTGGCAGCACCCGTTTTGGACCTATACATGGCTGGAGAGGGGTATCTATCGCGATTTCGGTGGTTGGTCTATTATTTCGTGTGCTTAAAGACGCCGTATTGGCGGTTTTTCTTCTCGTAGTTTTCGTTTATCGATTGTATCCTCTGTGGTGCCATGGGTTGGTGTTCAATCCATTCATCTAGTCGGTCTGGTCTAGCATGTGGCGGCCGGACTCTCCGTATATAGCGGTGACATTGGGCGGTTACTCGAGCTCAGAGGACGTTGATGAAGGTTTTTCCCGTCGTTTTGTGGTTTCAGGTGATGCGTTTGATTGATAGAAACCGCGATAGTGAGCTAGTTGTAAGAATAAGAATATTTGTTGGGCTGGGCCATGTTACATCTCTCGAGAAGCTGCTGTTCGGTCCGTGGTTAGCGCAGGGGACGTTGCTGCCCACCTACACATGCCCCGCATCAGCAATGCAGTCAACTCCCGGCACTTGAGCTTACCCTGTATCATTCTCTAGTTTCAAGCATTTCTCTAAGGGCAATGGAAGTCATATCATAGACTTGATCACTAGAAACAAACATGTTGTAGTGCTTGCTGCGAAGTTAATATCAGTTTTCTAACGTGAATTGCGACATCTGGTCTCGGAATGATTTTTGAAATATCCCTTTGAGTGTAAATAGTTGATGCAATTTTACGATCCTTCCAATGCTATCCTACCATTATAGCTCCTCTATTGTCCAATTTTGCCAGCAGAACTCCATAAACTCCGTTGAAGTATAGCCAGTACACAGAAGGTAATGGCTATGCCGAAACCCAATGTCCGTAAGGATATCCCTACCAACTCCCATCACATGCGAACACCATCTATATCATGCACCCCTATTTATCATCTACTCAAGAAAAGTAAAAAGATGCGTATGCAACACATTCATAGCCCGAGTGGCGTCCCTTGCGCTTATCACGCAGGAGATGTTGATCTCACTAGCACCTATTCATATTTGTTAGTACGGGGGACATAGACACGTGTAAGTCAGATACATACCCTGCGAGATCATCTCTAGGTTGACGTTGTGTTCACCCAGAGTGGAAAACATACGGCCTGCAATACCGACCATGTTCTTCATCTCAGCACCTACCAGACTCAGAATAGCCATGTCGTTGAGTACGCTTACATCGCCACACTCAGCAAGCTCCTTGGTAGCCTTGCCAAAGGCTTCAACCTGTTGACTGCTCGAGTGAATGGCCATGGAGACATGCACCTCAGAGGTGGAGATGAGATCGACAGAGATAGAGTAAGTGTCGAGGATAGAAAAGACGCGAGCGAAGAACCCGTGCGAAATCGATCTCTTATTCGAATGCACGTTGATGACGCTGATATGGTCCTTAATAGTGACGGCTGTAGGCCTCTTGGGCTTCTTGTGTTCCGCCCCAGGCTTGGGGGAGCCATGTCTAAGTTGATGACTGGCCGAGAGGATGCGGTCGGGAACGACAATAGTGCCATTGCCGCGAGGGTTCTTGACATTCTTGATACGGATGGGGATCGGCGGCTCAGCACGAATGACTTGGTCCATGGTAAGATGGTGGATAACCTCTGAACCGTAAAAGGTCAACTCAGCTGCTTCCGAGGGGGTGATGGATGAGAGCAGGCGTGCTGTAGGCACCTTGGAGGGATCGGCTGAGAAGATACCATCAACCTCCTTCCAGACCTGCAGCTCTTCGGCCTTGACGCCAACAGAAAGGAGGGCGGCGCAAAGGTCAGTGTAACCACGGCCGATATCACCGTCAATGAGACTACCGGGGACATTGCCGAAGAAACCGGTGACAACAGGAACGCGGTTTTCACAGGCGGCGATCTTGCGGGTGAAAGCCTCAGAGGCGGTGCGATAGAACTTATCGTCGAGTCTCTCAGCAGCATCGTAGTGGAATGAGTCGCATAGGTCGACATATTCAGACTCAACTCCCTAGCTAGGTGTTAGCGTATTATCCCATGTATAAGTGAGCCGGCGTCATATGGATGCACTCACCACATCCTGCAAAAGAGCTGCCATGAACCGGCAGCTCAGCTTCTCACCGAAGCTAATAACGCGGTCCTTTGCTCTTGAGTTAATCTCGAGGTTAAATCGCTTTGCAGCCACGATATACTCGACAAGCTCTTGGCATTCATCCTTGATGGTCTGGATGAGGGTGTCACGTAGAGACTGGTCCTTGATGAAAGCCTCAGCAGCAAAGACGTGGTCATTGCAGATATCGAGCATCAGTCCACGGGCCTGTTCAACCAGTTCGTTCTGCTGCTCCTCATCGACGCACATGGCGGCGCCGACACCCCTGAGCTTGCCATAGACGGCGAGTAGTCTAATTGGTTATTAGCCACCAGGTCATGCCAATGACTCCGATGAGAGCTTGTGTGCGTAATAAGCATGAGAGAAAAACTTACCGGCTGGTGGTGCCCTCAGCTTTCTTCCCCGTGCTTCTTGCAGAGCAGACAACGATGACTCTGTTTTGAGACAGACTGGCTCTATTGGCGGGGTCAGTCAGACAAGACAATTCTAAGTCATTTTCCTCTCATATCCTTTCTCATATTCAAATTTCAGAGAGCAGCCTCATACCTGACAATATCTTTGGCAATCTAGAGACTCATATATCAGCAGTGTTCTTAAAAATAACAGATAATGCCTCTCAGGGAACAACAAACCTTGTCCGGAAACTTGCCCACGCTGGTCCCGCCGAATTTCTGGACAACCCAGCCGAGGGACGGCGAATTGCTGTGCGACAGACTTCCCATGATAGCCTTTCTTTTTAGTATGAGAATTCAATGGTAAAGATCAATTCTCTTAACGTGGATCCCCCTTTTTTCCCTTTTTTCCCTTTTTCCCAAATAAGGTTGATGTAGAGAGAGTTGGTGGTGGAGTTCTTTTTTTCTGGCTGAGTAACAACGAGGGAAAAAAAATGAGCTCAATTGAGGCACTAATAAGGTACCGTTTCGTACCGTACCCACGGACAACCGCCGAGTCACCTCCGGATTTCTTGATTCAGTACCCGCTAAACACAAGAGGCGAGATGATGTGTAGTATATGATGATATAGGAGTCGAATTGGGGTCGAATTTTTTGCAAAGAGACGAGTCGAGCAGGTAATAGAGTAGACAGAGAGGATTGACAAGCTCTATCCGTATGACGCCGCTTCTGTATGATTTGGCTTACAAACTGTGCTTAGATAAATGACAAATTACAATATGTCGCAAGTAATGGAGAGGATAGATTGGACGTTGACGGCGTGGAGGTTATATATGAAAATGTCCAATTCTAACGACTCGATATGAAATCAGCCGTCCGGGAACGGAGCCAAGGTTTCAAGATAATTGGATACGGGCGACAAAACACCTCGGTAGCAATTGGGCAGTACCGTACACGGTACATGTATGAATATTCAAAAGTGAAGAGTCAGGAGGAAATAAAAATGAGAAAACCCTTTATATACAATACAGTTTACTCATGAGCTATACCCGTATCCATATCATACCATGGACCTTAGAAGCAGTCACCAAACATGACCGAAGTTGCCTCCGAATAACAGCTCATACAAGGGTACGGCGCGTTTATTCCGTATATTTCATTCATTATATGGTATGACTCGACCTCACTCGAGGTTCCGTCTTCGGCTTTGTCCTCGTCCTCTGCGTTTTCTTTAGGTTGGCCTAAGATCCATGTGCTCCACTACGCTAATGCTCAAATCCACTTAAAGGCCCCACTAGAGCTATCTTTCGTTATTCCTCACTTACACGCATGATGGTAGGACCAATGTGCGTTGCGATGCGACGGCTAGTAGGGGGGCGCATACAATATAGACTGTATGCTGCTCGATTCAAGATCCCGCCGACGAATGATGTCGATTCAAGAAAAAACGAAAACTCAGATCTCGGACCAATCAGAGTATGAACGCAGTGTTCAGAACTCTGCCAAAAAGCTTGAGGTGCTTGAAAAACTGATATTTAAAGCTACCCATCCTTAAATACTCTCTTATTATTTGTGTGCTCCTGACATACAAATGCTTGTTTCGTATTCTTCTAAATCAATATGTCCCCTTGGCATGGGTGCGCCTTACCAAATCCAACACCACTTATACACTCCGAACTCCCAATTCCAGACAGAACATGCGACAAATGTGTACACAGAAACCACCGAGCATAACAGTTCTCCTCCAGGTATGTCTTACCAATTCGGACATACCCAACGCCCCTCACTCTTCCCTCTCTTGCCGCTAGGCAATCATCATTGCTTCATCCCATCATCCTATCATGCCTGAGAATTAAGATACTCCTCTCTGAGAAACACTGAACACTGCATTGTATTAAAACACCCAAGGGTATAATCGATATCCCGGCCCCAGAACGCCAGTCCCCATATCAGCTCGACATGTACACAGACCTTGCTTCAAACCATCAAAGTCCATCGACAGCAAATTCTGACCCTGTTAATAGGCTATGGTCCTGGCTGTCTGTACCAGTGAAGCCAAACTTGTCCATGGGAAAGTCTTCTTCGGGCGTCCTAATCCCTATCCCGCTATCGTCATGGATATCACCCCCACTCATACTCATTGAGTTCTGGTTGGGTTTGTTGGCTGGAGGAAATGGTGCACGCTCGCCTTGGTTCTGCGATGTGTTGTTCAGGTTGAGCTCATCACTGCTGTATCGAGAATTTTGTCGGCTCGTGTCTTTGGCTGCCTGAGGTGGCGGGGGTGTTGTTGAGCCTGTTGTCTGGCTACTCTTCTGCTTCATGAATCCGCCTTCCTCCACCATAAAGCACACCATTTCGTCCACCCAAGTCTTAGTCACCCACCATGCACCAAAGCTCTTGCCTTGGCTCACAGTGATATCTCGCATCACTGCTGTCCCAATACGCTCAACATATAGCATGATATCATACGCTGAAGCGTAGGGAAACCTGGCGGGCAAGTTGTTTATGAACGTAACCCAACGTTCCAGCTGATATGGTTCGCTTTGGCCATCCGCTTCTGCGCTGCCGTCAACGCCGTCATCTGGCAGACGATTCTTGCGCGTAAATACGTCCCCATAGATGGTAAGGCACTCCATCTCCCAAGGCACATCCTTGGGATCGATAAGATCACGAATTTCGTTCAGCAGCAGACTCACAACGTCGTCCATACCCCGTGTAGGAACACACTCAGCAATCTTTCGAGGACGGATCGTAGTGATCCAGTCCATGTACATCTGGTTGCGCTGCTCGGGGTTCGAGAGGAAGTTAGCAGCAGCGTGAGCTGTCAAGTTGACTCTTAGTGCCCGGTCGAGAAGCCCAACAAAGAGCACCGCGGGCCCTTCCTTAGCACGGATTACATGCTGGGGTTGTCCCTGAAAGGACTCGCGAATATGGAGCACTAGCTTGTCCGAGATGCTCCTCAAAATATCTAGCACAGGTTTTGGAACAACCTGAAGTTTAAGAACCGACACGATCTTCATCATGCGCTGGTAAAGAACAAAATCACATTCCTCAATCCAAGGAGCCAACGCTGGGTTCGCAAACAGTTTTTGTACAGGCATGGTGAGCGTTCCCTGGAAAGAAGTGTACAGGTGGAAGAAAGTCTTCTCCCTACAGTACCTAATGCACTCAACTAACGACGTGCAATGGGAGCGGTACAAAGCTGATAAGGATTTGGCTGCGTCCTCATCGGTGCCTGGGGGCAGATATGGTTCGATGTAAGGTAGAGGAAGACGTGTTGTAGGGTCATTGCTGGGGTTCTCAACTTCGGAATAGAAGCCGAGATCGATTTGAGTCTTCGCTGTGGTGGAATTGAGATGATCGATAGTAGCAATCTGGGGTTGGTTGTATATGCTGTGCGATCGGAAGCTGGATTGTTGTGATGTCGGGGCAGGTTTCACTTCAGTGCCAATGTGAGGAGAAGGCAGGGCACCTTGGCTCAAGTTGACAGTCGATTGGGAAGGAAGAGTGCTAATTCTTTGTCAGCAGGTATACTCGCGTTACGACCGAGGGAGAAGCTTACTTGAAGCTTTGAGTGAAGCTCGTGGTTTCTGGCAGAGGCCGTGTCGGCTGTACTGAAGGTTCCCGAGCCTCAGGTTGGTCTTCCTTCAGTGTGAAGTTGACATAATGATATTTGGACTCTCCGCGGACACCCAGTCGCCGTGTCTTCAAACCGGGAAACAAGACACGCACGAGCTTGCCGAAGCTGGCAGGATTGAGGACAGTTATTCTTTCGGTGGCACATCTCGACGCGTAATTGGCGTACACTCGTCCTCGGGGGACAGAACCTTTGCCCTTCTCGCAAACCGAGTTGATCCTATGGGGATTGTTAGCACGCACGCAACCTAAAGGGGGAAGACAGTCTATGACATACCAAAGCATTGCGAACACTTGTCTGGTTCGCTCTGAATGGGGGCCTCGTTCATTGCCATGGAGCTCAGTCGCCACCTCTCCGAGCGAGCGGTGTTCATTCTGTCTGAACAGTTGCCTCATTTCAACCTCATTGTTTGCACTTGATCTATTCGACGTGGACTTGGGAGCTCCGACCATTCCGGCATGCGAATCACCCTCGTCATTATCATCCCTTTCCATCATTTGACTATCTCCTTCGGTGAAGCTGAGATTGCCATACTGCTGCTGCTCACCAGGTAACGGGTGCCGCTGCAGGGGGTGTTTAGGCTGTTGGTGTTGGTGTTGTTGGTACATCGGATGAGGCATTGGTGCAGTCATGGAAGCGTCCATTGATGAGAAATCTTGGCTGGCCTGGAGCGTTTGGGCAATCATCATCTCCTCTGGCGTAATCTGATGATTGCTCATGTCCTTTACATGTCCATGGTTCTGGGGATGAGCATTGGGATGGACTTGTCCATGCTGGGGTGGTATCCATTGCCCGTTGAACATATCTGAGGTGTCGGCAAACCCAGATTGGTCGATGCTATGGATTGAAGCTGTTGATGCACGAGATATCGGTCGTCTTGCCGATCTGACGGCGGCGCGTGTGGTTGGAACGTGTGATTGACTTGAAGCTGTAACGTCCACTGAGAATAGAATGTCAATAATTGTTGGAGACTTTGTGGTTAATAAGCATGAGAAAGGATGATGCTTTAGTTGAGGAAAAGCTTGTTATGTTTGTGATGTCAGGTGTCGCGTCGGTCTCTCAACATCAAGAGAGTTTGTTTAGGCTCGGGGTTGACGGGGGAAGAAGAAAAACAGGGAGAAAGTTAACTTACTTTGCTCCATACTTAGTTGAGGGACGAGACGAGACTGGGCTGGGCTGGACGGGGACAGGGACGTTGTGTTGATTTAGGTGACGGAAGAGAGGAATTTGTGGGCGGGCTCTGCTACCAAACAACAAACATTGGCCGGGCTGGGGTGTTTTCGGGTGCGCCGCCTTCAATAACAATGAAACCCGACAAGAAAATAAGCCTCGCAGTAGACTCGAGAGAAAAGTAAAAGTACAGCACAAGCTGAATCTAAAGAGATCCGTTCCAATGATGCCGCGAAAGAAGCTACACGGGTAAGGTTTGGTGCGGCGCTGAGGGTCACGATTTGTCGTTGATAGACCTGTTGTTGTGCTTGTTTTGTCGTTGCGAGGTCAACGAGATGGACAGACAGTAGTGGTTCAGTTAGGTAATCTTGCACAGAGCGGGGCTATTATCCACTTGTTCTATTGGCCTGTCTCACTCGATGCTTATTAGAAAGCATTGTCTAGCTGCTCTGGTACCAGATTCGAGTCCGCTAATTAGCCGAAATTCCTGTAATGATTAGAAACGAGATTTGACTGGCTACGCATTATTGCTTCTTTACGATGCGTCTCGATCTGGTGTCTTGAGGCTTGAGGCTGCTAGTCCCTCCCCGGCCAAAGGTGCTCACCACGAGCCTTCGGATGTATTCTCAGTTATGGAGGATATGCTGGTTGCCCTTAACAGCCTTTGATCGTCCATTGCAACATGAATAGCCGTGGGCAAGAGAGTGATTCAGGTCGGATCGAGATGCTTGGCAGAGATTCACTTGTTGTTGTTGTCTGGGAGAGATGTGAGATGCGAAGCACATGCTCTGTGTATAATACGTGCACGGGATCACGATCACAGTCGCAATCCTCTGCGCATGAGAAACAGACGAGACAAGCAAACCTGGACAACCAACGAGACATCTGCCTAACTGTGGAAGAGAGGAGGAGAATGTGCCGGCTAGAGTATCTGAGTCGTAAACCCGAGTGTCCGGATGATTAAAATGTAGAATGTGCTTCTGTTCTTTTATAAATTA
The DNA here is from genome assembly GCA_013184415.1 of Fusarium concolor. Classification (NCBI taxonomy): domain Eukaryota; kingdom Fungi; phylum Ascomycota; class Sordariomycetes; order Hypocreales; family Nectriaceae; genus Fusarium; species Fusarium concolor. Next base: position 79,346 of record JABCJY010000123.1, read on the forward strand.
GTATGAATATCTCGCCTATCTGCATAGCCCAACAAATGATAGTATATGACGTGCGAACCACTCGCGAACTGCTGATATGCAAGCTACATTGCCCTGTGTCGCCGTTACAAGAACCAAACGGGCTTGTCGATGGCATATGCAAAGCATACTGCATCCCGACGCATGGGTTCTCCAAACATTGGTGTTTGCTGTTTGAATGATGTAATTCTTTACATGTGCTGTCACTGTTGGTGTAGATACATGTGATAGTGTGTAATGGCGCTACTGAGAAAAGTACTTACCCTGCGTCATACCTTGAATCGTCAAGTCTAAAAAGCATGGGACGGATTTATCCATCAGAAGATAGGTGTTCATGACCAAACTCTGGAGATAGCCTCAATTATACAAGTCTAGACGGCATTATATAAATAGTAATCTTGCTGAATTATACAAACTAATGAATGCTCGTCAAATAACTTATTCATCACCTGCACACCATCACCCGCCACAAGCCTCTTGCTGATCAGCTTAGCACTCATCTCGCAAAAACCCCCGAAGCTACAGGGTCACAAGCCACTGACACACACTCACTCTCGGTCACTGACACTGAGCGCCGCGTCAATTTTCTTCCCGATTCCAAGATCCGCTTGGGCCTTTTCCTGAATCCTTTCCCCATTTCAGCTGGAGCTAGCGCCGTGATAAAAGGTGCCCTCTTCCAGTCCATTCAACTCCTCTTACGTATTGGACGCTAAGTTAGCTATTTCAATACACACACAACCCAACCCCTCCAACGTCCTTTTTTCAACTCTCCTGCAGCATCACAACGTCTCTACGATACTACACTACAATCTTCAACAATAACAAAAAATGTCCGCCCAAGACAAGGCCCAACAGTACCTTGGTCAGCTCGACCGTGAGGTATGTCCCCTCACTCTGCGACCGCAGCCGCTTTAGCAGTCCAGTCTGGTCCAGCACAAATTGCGCAACGTTTCAACTGCTGACGGTGATGCCATCTGTATAGCTCTCCAAGTACCCCGCCCTCGTCAACCTCGAGAAGCAGGCTGGTGTTCCCAAGGCCTATGCCGCCATCGGTGTTGGCGCTCTCTACTTCTTCCTTATCATCTTCAACCTCGGAGGCCAACTTCTGACCAACTTTGCTGGTTTCGTCATTCCCGGTTACTACTCGCTCGGTGCCCTCTTCACTCACAACAAGGAGGATGATACTCAGTGGTTGACTGTACGTGACCTCTTTTCCCTATGCTCGGAGCTAGTTCCGGGCTTCGCCGGTTTTTTTTTTATGATCCAAAACGGTTGCTAACTGCTTGTACAGTATTGGGTCGTCTTCTCTCTGTTTACCGTGATTGAGAGCTTCGTCCAGGTTGTCTACTGGTTCCCCTTCTACTATGTCTTCAAGTTTATCTTCCTCCTCTGGCTCTCTCTCCCTGCCTTCCGGTAAGTTGCGATGCGTGTCTTGATGCCCCGCTATCTGGAGGAGTTGCTTAAGAAACTGACCTGTATAGGGGCGCTGAGCTCATTTTCCGATCTTTCCTGGCCCCTACCCTCGGCCGATACTTCGTGCAGACCGGCTCGACTGCTTCTGGCCTCCGTGCCAAGGCTGACGGCCTCGACAAGACCGAGTAAACGGTCTCCGAGGTCCAGCTTGATCGCTAAACTAACCCGTGCGCATGCCGCATGCCCCGGATCAGGCAATTTCGGTATTATAGGAATGGAAAATGGTTATTTATAGGAACTGAGTAGCTTCAAAACCTCGCTACGCAAACCGGGAGGGGACGAGAAGGAGGACCAGGATTAGGAATATACAAGCTAGAGATGCTGTGTTGGACCGTTGGACATTGCTGGGAAGACTCATGTCGTACGACTCGGTGTGATGAATGAACGCGCTAGAATTATCTTGCTTTGAGGGATGCTCTTTTCGGAGCTTCATGAGAACACGTATTGCGGTTATGCCGTTTTGCTTACCCCACCTTCTGGCTTTGGATCTTTAGCTTTGAAGGGTCTTTGTTCTCTCAAGATTGTATCTGCAACTGTCGCGTGCTCAATTGCTCGATTATTTTCCACATACTTGCTTTCTTGATATGTTTAGCTATGCCACTAATCAATAACCTCTTACTGGTGGCCAAGCTCGAGCTTCCTTGATCTGACCCGATCTGGCGTGACTTGACCTACACTTGACGTAGTGACCACGGAACCCTTCTTTTTAGCATGGTCCAAGCTTTTCGTAACCGTTCGCCCAGACCCGAAACTAAGCTGAGGTATCTGTGGCTGTGCACTCCCGGATAATGGTTGCTGCGCCTCACTTCCCCTTGAGACCTGGGGTTTCTTGGCGCATTAATTCACTTGGGATGGGATATGCCTGTCAGCAGTAACGAGTAGCATCTTATCGTGAGCTGAACCCCCCAATTCGTTTTACACTTCTTCCTCTTTTCGCTACCAAGACGACAACCTCTCTTCACGATTTAACCTCGGGAGAGCTCACGATGATAACTTGCAACCAATAACAAGCCTTATGCGACGAAAACCCCACGCTCATTTGCTGATTGCGCGTCGATAACTCGAAAGTTGAACTCAATTAAAAGGCGAATGCCCCTGGAGGGAACGCCCGCCATCATGATACCCAATTCGCCCATATTACGATACTCTCCGCCGACGATTACATATTTATTAACTTTGGCGCTGAGCTTGTTGCTCTGCGCACCTGGATACGCTGATGCAGCGGATCTATTGCGTGGAACTGTATTCGATCTTAAAACACCTGTCGAACGAAGCGATGCGCTGGACTTGATGTACGAACCCGACTTTGCGGCATTCGATCGAAGTATCATTGGTCGTGCGCCGGCAGAGCAGCCACTATTGTCGAACAATGGCCCGCTTACTAGTTCGATAATTCCTGGAGCGACGGGCTGTTATATGGTGAATAAAAAGACACTGTTTGGTAATGACAAGAGGGACGATGATGTCCATGGATCGAGAGATGTTGACGATGAGTCTGGTCATCAGAACCTTCGTCGAGCAAACCCAAGGACAGTCTACATTTCTGCCAATACTTGCACCAGGCCAACGTTGAAAACCAAAGACAAAGATAAAATCCTCGACAAGAAAATACAACTTAGCCTTTACACTTCAACAACGAGTAAGATTAAGTGTCCAACGGCAGGCAATTACAACAAATCCAATCCCGATACTCAAAAGATACCATTCGACGAGGGCGCGGTCATGTTGACCATGAATGCTACCGATGATATTTATATCAGCGTCGTGGCCGACAACCTCACACAAAAGTACGATGGAGAATGGAATTACGAGATCGCCATTTCTCTTGATGAGTACTACCACAAGTACGATGTCAAGAATGGTACCGCTCAACTGTTGCTGATGGACTTTGACTCAACATCAGCCCTCCTTGCCACCAGTGATCTTACACATGAATCGAGTGAGACCCAGCAAATCATGAAGACCCCACCCCCTTATCAGATATTTGTTGGCGACGAGAATTTAAGGACAATCGATGGATTGCGACACTCAAGATGTGGTCTTAAACTGCATGCGGAAATCTGGGCCAACAGCGAGAAGACTGGGCGACACAACGATATGGTCACTACTGGTGTCACAACACGGGGACAAGGAGGACTGCCCAAGCAGCAATTCATGATTACAGGCCTAAACCACAATACTACCTACTCAGGGATTCTATTCAAGATGCCAGAGGGCAGCGGCAAGAGAGATCTAAAAACTGATCGCATGATAGGTGGTGGAGGTACTGTCTACAAAGCCACCTCATTTGAGACTTCATCCAGTAAGAGCGGTGATCAACTTGTTTCTTTAAGTATTATCTAATTTTTCATCAGGTAAAAACTGCAAGATGGTCACGAACCTCGATTTCTGCAACGAGACACAATATGCCGTTCCTGGCAACGACAAAAAGTTCAACAACACAGCCCTGGCTAAACACTACGACGACTATGCCAGGAAGATGTATGCCAACTTTGAAAAAGTGATGATGCAGATGCCTTGCGAAGCACCTCCCGAGTCGCGCTACTCGTTAGCACGAGACTGTGATCAGTGCCGCGTAGCCTACAAGCGTTGGCTCTGCACAGTTACAATTCCTCGCTGCGAGGACGTGATGGGCGGAAGCAGGTTCAGCGTCGTTCGCAACGGTTTCCAGGCCTTCCCTGACGGAACTAAGCTCCCCGACAATTTCGTCAAAGGTCTCAAGTCTGCCGCGAACAACTCTTCCCGCAATGCTTGGATTGACCAGACCGTCAATCCCGGCCCATACAAGGAGCTGTTGCCCTGTGATGATGTTTGCTATGAGGTTGTTCAGGCATGTCCCGCCGCTACAGGCTTTACATGCCCACAGCCTGGGTTCCCAAGCTTTGACATGAGCTACGCAGAGCGGGATCCGGATGCTAATAGCATAACATGTAACTACCCTGGCGAGGCAAGGACAAGAACCAGCACAGCAGATGTTGTTCGTCCCGGGGCTCTTGTCCTGAGCGCCGTGCCATTGATGATTTGGTTGACACTTTAAGATATTTGTTTCTTGGGTATGTCTGGCGTTATCTTGTTAAAGGGCATTAGCGGAGATGCATTTGAGAATAGTTATATCTGAGACTTTAAACTTTAGCTTTGATGTTAGAAACTCAACCAGTGGCTTTTTGTTTTAATAAACGTGAATAGTTGGTATATCCGTATTCTACACTAAATAATCCTAGGCAAGAAGTTGCCTCATTCTCTCCGCTCACAACTCAGCTTCAGGGCTTCTTTGCCTTTGCCGCAGCATCATGCTCCTTAATCGTTGTCTCAAGCTTCTCAATGGTTGCTACATACACATCATATTAGCTTCTTTGCTTCGTAGCACATATCACATCAGAACCAACCTTCTCGCTCAGCGCGGATCTCGTCCGTCTCAAGCTTCACCCATCCCCAGTAAGCCAACTGGTACGTAAAGACAGAAATCAGAAGAGTCTTTGCGATGGGTCGTGTGAAGGTGCGATAGAACTGAGACTGCAACAAGGTCAATATAAGCCTGACAAGTGGTTTTTCATGCGTACCACTGGGCTGGGCTGTGTTTTGCTCGCATAAGTTCTCCTAATCAGACTTCTGCTATACGCGCTCTGTGGCGCAATTATGGGCCGTAGCCTCGTTAATGTTGTCGAAATCATGATGCTGATACTTACGGTAGAATGAATCAACGCAAAGCACCTAATCAATAAAGCTTCATGGCACCAGCCACATGTGGCAGGGCAACTAAGTGGGGGCGGGGCCGGTGGGGGAAGGAGATGGTTTTCAGTTTCCCCTGTCACCTTCCCTTGTATGTCTTTAAGGGGAAAGGAACACATGTCCCCAAAATTGTTAGCAGCCTACTGTATCCATTTAACTTCCCCTACCTCACAGGCCTGTGAAATCTGTCCCTTAGACGATTCCGAGTACTTGAACGCGACAAGGTCCAGTTTCGTATCGCAACTGTTCTTCTTTTCTTCCTGTGTATTCCTTCTCCGATCTTCCTTGTATAAGCTGTCACAACTAGGCACAATGGTACGTCGCAAACTGGACCCTTACAATCCACTGTCGATCTTATCATGGAGCTAACATGATACTCCCTTCTAGGCGCAAACTCCCCAACAGCGACGACGCAACGAGGCCTTTGCCAAGGGCAATGAGGCCAGGATGGGCAAGTCTGATGATCAGATCAAGAAGCGTGTCGAGAAGGTCCAGAAGTCGCCTATCTCCCTTTTCTGGATCGGTATGTACTCGGAAGCCAAGATGGCTTCATCGCGACAAAGAGCTTCCATATACTAATAGCATTGGCTTTTCAGCTATTCTCGGGTTCGTCATCTTTGGCGGTCTCGTTTTCGAGGCCCTCTCCCGATTCTTCGGTTAAACTTTGCTCGGTTGAATCTCTTTATACAACAACAAATAACACAAAATAAATAACACGAATACCCCGAACAAGCCTCGCTCTAGGCGATGGCACTGCGATTTCTTGAGATCTAGGAGGAGCACACGGCCTGGGATCGTATAGGAGCTATGGATGAGCGTGGGGTACCAGTCCACCATCCAAAGGAGCTGAAAAGGGGAAAGGGCATATAACTGTATTTCGCCGCTGGAGAACCTGTCTTGAGATATATCACTGGAACTTCTGGAACCTGACTTGAGGAGAATAGGCGCAATCTGGAATCAACATAAATCGTCTTCTTTTCGAAGAACAAAACAGGAAGGTTTATTTCTTTGCTTTTTGTCTACCCGACGCCATGCCATGAACCGTGAGATAAAATAACAGTCCTTTGTACAAGGAAGTTTTTACGAAGCCTTGAGCTTCGAATCCGAATGCCAGCGGAAGCCAACTACTGTGCATTGAACAACTATGCACCAAGACCACGACGCTTGCTGCCACTATCGTTCTTCATCTTCATGCCAGCCTCAAATTGCTTCTGGATATCCGCTTCGGCCTTGGTAGAATCGGATGCGCCACCCTTGGAGGTATGGGACGCGGCGACGCTAGCACCCGCCTTCTTACCACCCAAGAGTCGAAGGAACTTAGCCTGTCGAGCAGAACCACCTTCGAGGTTGTCGACGTGCCATTGTTCAGCCTGAGCTGCGGCCTCGGGCTCCTTTTCCTTCTTGTCCTTGGTCTCAGCCGCCCGCTTTCGCTTCTTCTCGGCCTTCTTCGCTTTCTTCTCGGACGCCTTGGGCTCTTCGGCCTCAACCTCGGCCTCGGATTCGACAGCCTCTTCCTCGACCTTCTCAGGCTCGACGATCTTCACTTTCTTTGCCTTCTTGTCCTTCTTATCTTTCTTTGATTTCTTAGGTTCCTCATCTACCTCCATGGGGATGTCGGGGGCGGAAACATGGCTTCGCTCGGAAGTTGCGTTGCTTAATCGGCGGTGCTTCATCACGATCTCATCGGCCGGGATGTTTGTGGGGACTTCGGTAGGCTGCGTGGCCACAGGAGCGCCTCCTTCATCCTCAGAGGAGCTATCAGAAGTGGCCTCTGAAGACCCTGATTCAGAAGAAGTCTCGTCATCGTCATCTTGTTCAGACTTGGACTCGTTGGCGTTTTTCTAGTTGATCAGTCAGCATAGGGTTACACAACGAATGATGGATCAACTTGCCTCGGCATCAAGAAGTGCTTGGTACTGGGCAGCAGCCTTTTTAGCCTCAGCCAACACATAGTTTGCCTTTTCCTGGAGCTTCTCGGCGCGAGCCTTCAGCTTCTCCTTCCGCTTTGGATCCTTGGTGGTTTTTTTCGCCGCGGTCTTCGACTTGCGAGGCTTGCCACCTACAACCTCCTTGGGTTCGGCATTGGCAGCTTTAAGAGCTCGCTTCTCTGCCTTGGCAGAGCGCTTTTTCATGCGTTGCTCAAGCTTGGCTGACTTGTCTTGTTTGCGCTTAAGGTTCTTGTCTGCACGGCGCAAAGGTTAATTAGGCCCAAGGTGTGCAATAAGGTATTAAAACTCATGGCGAAATGCTAGGTAATAGAAAGAGACATAATAAGAAACTTACCTTTCTTGGACTTCACCTCAGGGTTGAGAGAAACTCCGCCGGCAGTGGACGACATGATGATTGTAGAGTGACGAGCGAGATATGAATTAGATACGTGATTTGAGGGAGAGGAATGTTTGGATTCTCGGTGGGGCAGTCAAGTATTGTCAAGAAACCAATGAGGTCTCCAGTCTCTTATTGTTGAAAGTTTATTCGTGGATGGCGCAAAGAAGAATTGACGATAGCTTCATCAAATCCACATTGAGAGAGGGCAGAATCACCACTTTTTCTGCCAGGCGGTGAGAAAAAGCAACAGGGGCCAAGCATTGAACTGCATGTGGGGCAGGAACCAGAGACGTTGCGTTCCGTATCTTCAGGTAGAGCCCAAGATTGCCTATTTGGGTAATCGCCGATTTACACGCCAGCAACTTGCAAGTTGACGGATGTGAGTTGTTCAGTACAGAGGCTTTTGGATAGAGAATTAATATCAATATTGTCGAGAGAGCTGAGCGAATATACAGTTGAAAGGTTCCGTTCTTGCAGATCTCTAGTTCGGCAATAGTAACTGAATATGCCTGATATGGCCCTGGTGTGCTCAGGTTTAGTGTATGAGTGCATGTCTACCCTTTCATGCTTAATGCTCACTTCTCTCATTGCATATCTTAGCATTGTCCAATTGCTAGTATTATATAATACTTAATACAACCTCCATAGCGTATAGTGACCGTGACTTCTCAAGATGCAGCTGTTCACCTACCATTTGATGTTTAATAAGGTATACATATGTAATGCAATTAGGAAAGGAGACTCCCATGCATAAGTATATCCTTGCTCGAGGTCCTGTTTGTAAGATGAAGCTTGCCATAATTTTCTGGAACACGTTCACTGATATAATTATCTGACTTCAGCATCCCTCTGTAAGTGAGAGGTGAAAACCATGAGACACGGTCCATAAAAAGCATTCGAAAATGCTCATTTCGCCCCGAGTTATGGTTTATATGTACTACAAACTTTAGCAATGGCTTTTATACGGTGTATAAGTACTTCCAGGCACACCCTTTAAGGCTATCGCCTAGACTATTGACGAGTAGATGTGAAACAAGTAAGCATCATGTCATTTGTTGCGAAAATGAGCAAGGTTGAGCCAAGGCATAATTTCAATTTGGGACTATCTAACTCCTGTCATAATACTTGATACTAAATATATCTTCCGTATTCTCGTATATAGGACTCGAAGTACGTATATCGCTCGACCTCCACATGTGATAGGAGGGACATTCTCTCTTTCAAGGAAGAAGACTTCCTGCCTCTCAATGATCGACATCTTAGCATATGTGGGTGGGACATCACCGGGGAATTTCTCATGCAACGAATGGGACCAAAACGCTTGTCTGATTATACCGAGTCATCCCCCCAGCCGCCGTCTTTAACGCCAACCAGTAGCAGAGTAGAGGAGTATGTTAAAACATGGTCTATGAATAGAAAAGAAAAGAGAAAGAAAAGAGAGGCCTTCTTCTCTCCCAGAATTAGCTTCTTCACCCCTCCCATGTCCCTTGCTTGACCGCCTCAAATCATATTGTCTTAAGCCTCAGCCGTGTCCAAGAATAGAAATCCGGACCAAAAACACCAACGTTGTGTGTGAGCGAGCGGGGTATTGCCAAAACAAAAATCCAGAAGAGGGTGTGTGATATGTTGTACAGTTAAGTGGCATTAATCGTGATATATCCGTCCAATTTCTTCTATGCTCCCAGATACGAAAATAACTGCATCTGATGTTAGCTGCAAGAGTTTGGAGTAACAGGGAGGGGGATGATCTTACAATAGCATCATCTCAACTTATTGCCCCAGATTTGGGTCGTACAGATAAGACTCATCGTAATACATCTCGTCTACTCCACTGCTTTCACCGTAACTTGGTTGTTGCGCCCATTGCGTGCCGTAGGACGGTGAAGCCCCGTACGTCGCTGTCGCGAAACTATCCTCTGCGCTGTGTGTTCCTCTTCTGCTGCTACTATGTCGACTCTCGGCTTCCTGGCTCCGCCCAACAAAGTGACCGATATTCATGCTGCCCCAGGGGAGACCTGAGGGATCTGAATGAGAGCCAAAATCGCTGACAGAAGGGATTCGATAGCTGTTGCCTGCATACTCCTGGTTTCGAGAATCCCGTTCCGCTCTCTCCTTGTTTTCTCGAGCCTTTTCTCCTGAGATATAGTATTAGCTATCTATAAAGGTATTTGATCGGATTCAGACTTCTTACGGAACTTGCGTTGAGCAATCCGGTTCTGGATCCTTCGTCTCTCTTCAGGATCTGTGATCTCTGACCAGTCGAGATCATCAACTGGACTTGACTTTGACTTTTTCGAAGAATGTGATGAAGAGCTTCCCTTATGGGAGCTGTGAGAGCCATGTCTTGAGCTTCCGCCCATTTTGCTCTTCTCAGAGGATTGAGAATGTGATTTAGAAGAAGATCCCCCCTTCTTCTTGTCTTTGTGCGTTTTTGAGGAATGTGACCTTGTTCGATGTGAAGGTGTAAGCTTGGAAGGAGATTGAGAGCGTTTATCGCTGGACTTCTCCTTTCTTTCTGTCTCTGCGGCTGCAACTTCAGGGGAAGCACTCTGAATTCGAATTTCTGGAGTTTGTAGATATGATGGTGACTGGTTCGACAAGGACATCTACTCGCAGAAAATCATAAAAAGAAAAAGCCCGAGAAAAAGAGATTTGGTTTGCTAACGCAACAGTGGGAAACCATCTAAGTTGTAGGACTTTTATGTAGAGATTTGCTGGATTCGACCAGACCAAGTTGTAGTAGTCCAATGACAACTGAAACAGATTACACACTGGTACTTGAACTGAGACTGAGAATCAAACGATAACTAGGCAGAAAGAATAATATGTCTTTGATGTCGGTTAGAGTTTGATGTACTTGAATATGGTATAAGATGAAACTCGAAAACAAGGGACGAGGCCACATACATGTAAGGCAACGACTTTTAAACCCTGGGCCATGATCGGTAGCACACTAGTACCTGAAGGACCCAGTACGTTAACCTAGTTAACAAACACCCATGCGACAGCGGGCGGGATTATTGAATCGGACCGGGGGTATCTTTGAGAGTGACTGTGTCTTGGTGTATGGAGATGGAGGGTCAAGATCAACGGCGGAGCCGGGTAGGGCAGAATTGACGTATGAAGATTACGAGGAGGGCACGAGGCGAATGCGTAAGGAAGAGGTTTTCGGGAAATTAAGCAATTGGAGTTGAGCCTTTACTCTAGATACATGCATACATGTAAGTTGAGTATGATAGGCGGTGCTCGCCATTCGCTTGACGAGGAGGATTCGCATCAGCCCTAGCGTCCATATTAGGAATTACAGGGGGCGGAGGGAACAGGTAAAACGGTGCAGATTGGATAAAGTGCACTAAACAAACAACCTTGTTAAGGCACATATGATGCCCATGAGATGCGTGGAATGGCGTGTAAGACAAGCCAAGTACATGGGCGTGCGCAAACAACTGCCGCCTTGTCAAACGAGATCAGATCCGAAATCATGTTCAATGACTGAGGCCTCTCTGCTCGAGGTCGCGTGGTGCATTCATACGTATCCCATAGTTAGGAACTGCAACATACCTACTGTACGTAAGGTACATGCAGCTATCTTGGACCCATGACGGCGAAGAGTCATACTCAAGAAACCTTGTAATCACTGACTTACAAACGTCCCCATGGGACTAATCTAAAAGCAATATTCAGGCAATACGTATGTGCCCACGCACAGTGACGACGTCACAGCTGAAACTCGACATACCAACTCTCAAAGCAACGAGTTGCTGTTAGTGAAATTCTGTAATAAAAGCAAATTGAGGACTACGTGTGTACTTCTTGCACGCGTCTCCTCTGTAAGCCCCCTGTTATTGTGAATTCGCAACATGCCACACAGGCGAAACTAACTCGCTGTCAGTGCAACTTACAGAAACTTAATGGGCACTAACTTCACTAAAACGTGAAAAGCCGCGTTGCTAAGCCACCCGCCCTGAACCTGAGGAGAGGAGCAAAACGGGAATGCGAGATATACGACGGGGAGCAGGACCACGAGGGAATTAAAGAGTGGGACCGCCTAGACTGCATCAAAAAGGGCCCTGTAAGGCAGATGAGATGTTCTTGTTAAAGGAGGTACGTATTCTTCTGTAGCCGACTTACACAACTTGTCTGTTGCGCAGTCCCAACACTTCAGCTTTCTTTCTGTAATGATACACATCAATTGAATTACCTGGTGAAAGAAACTCATCTTATCAATCCCTGTTCCAAGATAGAACCCGTGATCCCCGACTCCCCGGATCTTGCGTGCCACATAATCATGGACAGGGATCCAAAGAGTCATCGCAATTGGAGCCATCCTGTTAGTAGAGCCAAATTTTATTTAGGATCGGGACCCGGGAACATGGACAGACCGACACGTTCAGCTGAGGCCATTGCACGGTACATTGTCTAGTATATTGGTGACATCTGAAGATACCACACTGTACGTTATGCTTGAGTGTTATGGATGTTTTACCTCCCGAATCCCGGTTTAATTACCGGGATCTGTTCTAAAGGGCTGCCTTGCGTAGCGAAGTTGTTGCCTCAAGGCTTCCACATCATGGTCTGTCTTAACACGTACGTACGCTACACATGGATATGGGGACACGTTGTTGATATCATAACTCCTAGGCGCAATGCGCCTGGACTTTAACTCCGAGCCAAGCATGTCATTCCATCAGCCCTACAAGAGTTCGCGCTCGCACAATAACCCAGAATGGGATTGTGGAGGGCCAATGCATCACCGGCCCAAGCACTCGGTGTTGCATTGACATAACAAGGTTATGTTACTCACTTGCCCCGAGACACAAAAAGAGTCATAAACATTGGCAAGGTGACTGACTCCGAGAAAACCCTCACGGTCGGTACATATACTGTATGTCTCGCAAAGGGCGTGCGTGACCAAGTTGATCTGCCGTGGCTAGGGAGTTTCAGGAAGCTGTGTTATTGTCGGAAAGCGAAAATGATTATCAATCACAAAGTGACTGGCCTCAGCTCGTCTTGGCTGGAGAGTACCCATGATACTGGTTGATCGACGCCATATGCTTGAAATACAACCTTGAAGCCAAATTTAGGCAGCCTCTGTAATGTTGCATCGTGTTGATCGTGCTGTGGTTCACTTAGACATGGGATGCGTGACTAATCTGATTTCATTCGTCATAATTACTTTTTGGCTCTTCAGCCAGAATCTGCCAAACAAAGGTCCCTTGTTCAAGCGGCATTAGCTGAAACTCTAACACCGCAAGTTGGGGGCCATTCCTATCGACTTATCCGCCAATCAGTAGGCGAGCAGCATAATTTTCGCCTATCTGTTGATCTTTGGATATTGAAAGTGCCCTGGTAGCAAGAGCCGATGATACTTTGGAAGAAAGTTTCCAGTTTAGTCGAAACTTATCCAAGTCCAGATTCGTCGAGCTACGCTAAATGCGTGTAAGTGGACGACGCAAGGTAACGATGCCCTGCACAATACACCGCCTGGAATGAATAAGATTAATACATGTGAATTGCAGATTTCACTTGTGACTCTGTATGCATTTCACGTCCAGCTAGGATGGGATGGTTGACATGGCGGTTTCTATTTCTGAATCTTAGGCACATCGTGAAAGTGGCTGCATATAATGCACCATCTTCCCCTCGGCCAACATCGAGCCAGTCAGCTAACTGGAGAAGAACAAATTGGAAATCAGCCGTGCATGTGCCGTGACAGCTTCAGAATTAGTCGGAAGATAGGTTATCCGACATGCAACTCATAATTTACCCACCTCTCAGTGCTGTTGACACCCCAACATGAGGAATTGAGCAAGGGTACGCGTAAAGTACCCCAACTTCACAACCTCATATTTTCCCTCCCCTTGGAGAAAGACATTTTGTGCTTGAAGCTGTCCATTCTTGGGTCTGAAGTTGGGTGTTTTATGCTCGAGGTGTTCGGGCATACCCGAATCAAATCTGCACAGCCCTATAAAAGCAAGGGCTAATCGTAGCTGGAAGCAAAGACACCAGAATGTCTTCGCACAGCATGCTTCTTCCGTCAGGTGCATCGTGGGCAGGGGTTTGTTATACACCTAGGATGATGCACTGCCAGAACACCACTTACAAAGTCTAGATGCAGATTCACCTAGAAGAAGAAACCTCTGCAACACTGGTACCATGTGATCACTCTCGTGGCGTCAAGAGAGCACAATCGATCACTTGGTTGGCAGAGCCTTCTACAGCCAACTCGATGTATTAGTTAAGAAGACGCTGATGCGAAGATGACTCGGTTGGTGAATGAGTGTGTGGTAGCCTAAACGGTATTTATAGCATTCGTCTAAACCCAGTCGAGATTCAGATGAGACTTGCATTATTATGTTGCAGTCATCAAGAGCTGGGTGAGATCCTAGTTTGAGGCGCTGATTCTGAATAAAGAGTGCAACCGAAGCCTTAACGAGTTACTCAGTTGGTGTTATTACTAACTAGTCATAATTGCTTAAACAGTAACATTGCATTTCTATACCCAGCTGGTTTAATGGGGCATTTCATTAAGAAAGAATGACCTGACTGCAGCTATGTCATTCGTATACCATGATGCTGCACCACTTGCAACAAGCATCCCAGAGTAATCCAAAATAGACCCCAAATGACGTTGAAATAAGCTCATGTTTTCTTACCGGGGACAAGGTCCGGGTCTGGCTGAAATGACTTCTCTTTCTGCCTGCCAAGCACTTCAAACACACCAGGCAGTAAGGTGTCGGTTCTAATACCATTTCAGCATGAGGCAGTTAGCGATGATGATAGCTCCACCAACTACAATTGGCTTGTTGTTCATCTAGAACCTTTCAAAGCCAATTCGGCGTTCTAGTAAACCGCAGAGATACTCATCTAACACTATTCCGTCAAGTCTTCTTCATCACAGCATAGAGATGCCCCAGAACAGCACTTGAGTGAAGCATGCCTTTGCTCAGCCGTGCATAATCCTCAGTCATATCTGCTAAAACTACAGTTGTAAATGTACATGTTGCGTCTTTGTCCCTACGCAACTATTACATATTGGCCAGCAACTCGGCCTCACGTTCAGCTCTCCGCTCCGCAGACCTCCTCTTGAACCTGGTCTCGGCCCTTCTGCGCTCACCGCCGTCAATCTTGCGACCCTGGCGGTCCTCCCACATTCCTTCTGTGACTTTAACGATAGCTCCTGACGTTCCAGAAATGGGCTGGGCGAAAGGTCCGGTGATCGTTTGATGACCCACGACTCGGTATCCGTTTGGTCGTACTAGGTACGAACCAGAATCCTTTTTGCCACCGGTCTTCTTAGGGGCTGCTTTGGGAATAGAGTTTTCAGGTGTGAAGTCGTGGGGCACGTTAACAACCCATTTCGTAGGACTGAGATCCGAAGGAGGCGGCGTTGCAACTTTCAAAAGAGCCTGTCCGTCCTTGACATACTCAAAATCTCCACCAGGACCCAAAGAACCCTTTCGATATCGCTGCATCCAATGCAAAAGGTACCGCCGGTTTCGTGGTGGCTCGATGCCCAGCTCCTTGAGCTCCGGCGAGGTGAGGGAGAAGAGAGCGTTCCATGAGGGGAACTTGTTGGCGTACTTGTTGAGGCCGCGGCCGATCAGGGTGAGAAAAGTCGGAACATCGGGGACGAAGGGTCGGGGCTTGGGGATTGGGTGCGCAGGCCGTGTCTTGTGAAGTTGTCGGATTTGTCCTGTCCTTGAAAAGGCACTGTTGCTCTGCATGAGCAGGCCAAAGGTTGACCTGAGTCGTTCGCCCTTCATTTTCCTAAACAAATCATGTTAGATATGATGATTGAAATCAGATAAGTGACATTGTAAGCCTACGCTGTTCAATGCGGTCGAATGGCACCAATTCAGCCGCTACCTCAGAGTCAACGAAGTCTCACAAGCCGAACGTTGATCTCGAAATTTGACGATGGGTCTCATTATGTCAGCGAGGCTGTTGGCGGCTGTCAGTGGCGCATCGTACTGTGGCGTTGAATTACAAGTTGCCTATTGGTGGTGACCCACTGATAACCGACCAGGCTGACATCCCAGGCACCTCAAATGGCCTACCTTCCTCCTCCTACTTCTTCCCTCCTACATCCTACAATTTCATGTCAAGTCATCTATAATATCTTGCAGCCTCAAGCTGGGGACATCTCCATCTACCAACCATCAGAGGTAAATAATAAGCACCAGCATATGTAGCCATGTACCCCGTGCGCCGAACCCGGCCTGGTGACTTACATGTTGGACTGGATGGTGAGTTGGGTTCGTCTTATATTTTATAATTGCGCTCACACTCTTAACTCTAGACCTGATGCCGACCTCGCTTGTTGAAGGGCTCCTTAGTCTTGCCACTTCTGAAAATGAATCATCAGATCAGCCAGTATTAACAACTGAGCATGAGCCACCAACAAAGCGGCGCAAGACCGATTCTTTACCAGTCTTGTCTTCTATACCTATCGCGCAGAAAAGTTTCAGCATTTCACGTCCTTGTGCGGGGTCTTCTTCCAAAAGCCGCTCAGTCTTTTGTAAGGAGGTAGATCGATATGTGAATATTGCTTTTTACCCCAACCAGCTTTGCATTTCATCAAAAAAGGGCTGCCCGATCGATTCATTCAACGCAACGATCAGGTTGCGGCGAGGAGAAGAAGATGATCAAATGATTAATCTTCGTGCTGAAGACCGCACCTCACGGCGATCGTCCCAACCAAACGAGCTATGGACCACTGTCGACATGGAACTTGAGTGGCAGGGAAGGCAGGTGAAGATATCATTCTCCCACAGCTTCCACTGGAACGAATCTCCATCACCGTACTCACAATACAGATCGACATCAAACCGTAAAACTAGCCAACCGTTTGTCAACCTTTTACTTCGTGGATCGGCCTTGGCAAGCCCCCCAGAGAGAAACTCGACATGGTCACCCATGGACTTTTACGATGCTGCTTTTGTCCCCTCAACAGATGACAAGGTCCCTGAGACTATTCAGGTAGATGCTCTGGAATCGACATTATTTCCATTCCAAAAGAGAACATTGCAATGGTTGCTACAGCATGAAGGCGTACAGTGGTCAGACGATAGCCCAGGCATTGTGCCATACACAGTCGATGACAAGGGCATCGTATATGACTTCAAGAAGTTGACTGATCTGAATGGTAAGGAGTATTATCTGAGCGAACTGTTCCATACTGTCACAAGAGATATAACACTATTTCGACAAGCGGAGGCTTCGATCAAAGGCGGCATCTTGGCTGAGGAGATGGGATTGGGCAAAACTTTGGAGGTTCTCGGTCTGATATTACTCCATCAAAGATCAAGACCCGTGGTCCAGAGTGATTATGAGTCCCAAACCAACCTTACGCCGAGTGGTGCCACATTGATTGTGACACCCCCATCGCTGAGAGACCAATGGGTCTCTGAGATTTCTCGTCACGCACCTGGCTTGAGTGTTGAAGTTTACGAGGGTCGGAAAAAGATAGCAGACGTCGACGAGAAACATGCTATTGACGAACTCGCTGGCTACGATATTATCATCACAACGTATCCAGTACTTTCTGCTGAACTTCACTATACAATGACACCTCCAGAGCGCTCACGACGACATGCAAGAGTTTATGAGCGACCAAAATCTCCGCTCGTGCAGATATCGTGGTGGAGGATATGCCTAGACGAAGCACAGATGATTGAAAGTGGCTATAGTCAAGCAGCGAAAGTGGCTCGTGTTCTTCCTCGGGTTAATGCCTGGGGAATCACAGGAACTCCTGTGAAGGACGATGTTGAAGACCTCCAGGGCTTGCTTCTTTTCCTCCAATACGAGCCATACTGCTCAGTGAATCACCTCTGGCTAGATTTGATCCGTAACCACAAACCTGCCTTCCAGCGTCTCTTCAACAGCATTACTCTACGACACACGAAATCGTTGGTTCGAGATGAGCTGGTTTTACCACCTCAGAAACGCTTTGTCATCAGTATGCCGTTTACCGCCGTCGAGGAACAACACTACCAATCCCTTTATCGAGAAATGGCGGAAGCGTGTGAGCTTAGTCTCGAGGGAGCACCACTGGTGGATGATTGGAAACCTGAAAACCATGCAGAGGACATGAGAACTTGGTTGGTTCGACTGAGGCAGACCGCGTTGCACCCTGAAATCGCAGGCTATGCCCGCCGAATGCTCGGCAGTAACAAGAACCGGCCGATGAAAACTGTAGAGGAGGTTCTCGATGCTATGCTTGAACAGAGCGAAAGCGCGATTCGATCGGACGAAAGAGCCTATCTGTCAAGCAAACTGACTCGAGGCCAGTTATACGAAAACAGCCCGCGGGTGAAAGAGGCTCTGGAAATATGGTTATCAGTTCGGGAGCAGACTCGCAAAATTGTTTCTGAAGCCCGAGACGAACTCAAAGCTTTAACTACCAGTCAGACAGGTGTAAGATCGACACCTGCCGATGGCGAAGACTCTGACTCCGAATCTGATGATGATTCTGAAGTGGGAGAAAAGGGGCAACTAAATGAAAGTCGGCGACGGCTGCGTGGAGCATTGGAGATGGATCACAAGGCCGTCTTCTTTTGCGCCAACGCTTACTTCCAGATTCGTGAAAATCCAGAAATGACCGAGCCGGATTCTGAGGAGTTTCACCGTGTGAAGAAACTGGAAGATGAGAGCTATGAAGAAGCGAAGGTCATCCGAAGGGAGATTTTGCGTGAGTCCCACCGCAAGGCAACTCGTTTGATGTTGAAGATCGCACAAAAAGCATCCGACCAATCTTTCGTGGAAATTCCGGAGCTCACAGTTAGCGAGGAACGAGGCATTGAGAGCGGCCGCATTGTCGATGATCTGGAGGCATTGTACGGCGAGCTAAACGACCAAGCCAACGTGATTGATGAATGGAGGGAACATCTCGTCGGCCTGATTCTGAAACCTCTGATTGATGAGGAAGACGATGTTGAAACAACTGGAGAGGAATATGGCGAGTCAGCCAAAGTTCAGGACGAACTTGTGGTTTATGTTCAGGCTCTTCGCGCTGTCATCGCTGATCGACAGGACGCTTTGACTGGCCAGACAAACGAGCTCATCAGGCACGAAGCTCAGACGTCGCTCAGACTGGCAGCCAACGAGGAAGGACCTGCTCCTGAGAAGCTCATTGAGCTTTTGACATTACGAGATCAAATCAAGCCAAGATCAACCTCAATGCGGAAGGTTATCAGTGAATTTAGAGCGTTGACGTCGAAACTCTCAAGAGATACTACCCGAAGCACTATCGAAGGCAGAATCGCAGATCGACAACTCAAAGCAACACAGGCAATCTTGAACGCACAGAGCAAATTGGCTACTGCTTTGGAAGCCGAGATCGATAAATTCAAGACCATAATGAATCTTCGCTTGGAGTATTATCGCCAATTACAGATGGTGTCTGACAGTGTCCCTCCGTACGATGGGGCTGTGGATGAAGAAGTTATGAAAAAGATGAAGGAGACTGAGGATAACCTGCGTCAGAAGCTCTCTGCAGCCGAAGCCAAACATAGATATCGTATGTGAACCCCATTTAGTGACTTAACATGAAACTAACTGTCCAGTCCTTCACCTCAAGGAATCAGGAAACAAATCCAACGAGCCACGGATGTGTGTTATCTGTCAGACGCCGTTCACGATTGGTGTGCTCACCGTTTGTGGTCATCAATTCTGTAAAGAATGTATGATGCTGTGGTTCAAGGCTCATCACAATTGCCCCGTGTGCAAGAAGAAACTCAAGTCATCCAACTTGCACGACATTACCATCAATCCCCAACAACTCAAGGTACACAGCGACAACCCAGACCAAGTCCAAGATGGCGCCGAGACCAACCCTCAGCAAAAGCAAAGCGATTTTCTAAAGAAGACTGGCATTTATTCTGAATTCAACTCAGACAAGCTAGCTGAGATACAGAAGATTGACCTGGACGGACCTTCTTTTACTACCAAGGTTGATACTCTAGTCAAACATCTGATGTGGCTACGAGAATCCGACCCCGGCGCAAAGTCAATTGTATTCTCACAGTACAAAGGCTTTCTTGGGATTTTGCGCAATGCTTTCTCGAGATTCAGGATCGGGTTTGCCTCCATTGATGATCCAGATGGTATCAAACGGTTCAAAGAGGACGCGTCAGCTGAATGCTTCCTCCTCCATGCTAGGGCACACTCCAGCGGCCTCAACCTCGTCAATGCAAGCCATGTCTTTCTCTGCGAACCACTCCTCAATACGGCGCTCGAGCTCCAGGCAATTGCACGTGTGGATCGTATCGGCCAAATGCATGAGACCACCGTATGGCTTTACCTAGTATCTGGCACGGTTGAGGAATCAATCTACAATCTTTCTGTTCAGCGGCGGATGGAACACATGGGGCGCACGAATAAGGGCAAATCAAAGGAGTCAACACCTGAACTGCTGGACGCGAGTATCGAGGCGGCGAACACACTTGAGCTTGAACAAGCATCGTTATCGCGCTTGATGAGCAAAGACAGACTAGCTGGTGAGAATGTGGAAGAGAACGATTTATGGGAATGCTTGTTTGGGCACATTGCCCGCAAGGATAATGAACCCAAGAGGGATACCAGGCTGCAGGAACAGGCTGTCATGGGATACCTGGCAGCAGAAGCAGCTGAAGGAAGGATGGACACAACTGACTAAATATGATGATTATAGTATTTACGAATAGGATTCAGCACAAGGGTTTGCGAGAGATGGGAGGATGATCCCCGATAAACGATGGAGGACTTGCTATTACATAAACTTACTCACGATTTAGATGAACAATCTTTCACCATGACGGTAACAACAACGCTCGGTATAATGGGTCGAAATCATGCCCCAAATATCAGCGCGCGGGAAAAGCATGTCATTTATTCAATGCTCGTTTTGGTACATGTAATATACAACAGATACTTTTGGCCTGTGGTGTCCCTTGATCTATTGCCATGTGACGAGTTAGATCGTTCCTCATGACACCATCAATCCCAGTCTACCCAGGCATTTGCGCCCACGGCCCTTGGATCTCCATACATGGTTTCATCACACGATACAGCACGTATGGGCGCAAGATGTTGAAAAGAAGATATTTCACTTCTTTACTCAGCTCGCTTGCTCTTGGCGCTTGCGCCAGACTTAACGCGTCGAGCAACAGGGCGGTTGATGTGGTGGTCAGGGATCCAGCTCTCGTCGTAGTCCTTGCCAGAGGTGGTAGCAACGGGGGTGGCCTCGGAGCCGGAGAGGGGCTCAGCAACGTCGACAGTCTTCTTAGCCTTCTTGGGGGTACGGGTGCGCTTAGCCTGGGGGAAGAGGGCCTCAATCCAAGTCTTATAAACGAAGTAGAGAGTACCGGCGAAGGCACCAGAAAGGAAGAGGTACAGGAAGATGCTACACATATTGTCAGTTTACGATCGATGACGATTGTGTAGTGGACATACATCTGAGGGTCGAGGAAGCTGGTAGGAGCCTCAACGATGGAAGCAGGGCCGACATGAGCCAAAACTTGGTGGAGGTTACCGGTAGAGTCGGCAACGACAGCGGAGAGCTCAACGCGAACTTCCTGGGGCTGCATGTCCTGAGCGAAAGAGAAAGGGATTTCCTTCTTCTCGCCGGCAGGGACCTCGAGGTTGTACTGGACGGCAGTCAAGTTGCGCACGATGCCGGCGTAGCTGGGGCTGTCCTCGGGGAGCTCCTTCATGGTGTTGAGAGAGCCAGAGACGAAAGCGACGGTGATAGGATTGGCGTCATTGTTGTTAATCTCGAGAACAGCCTTGGTGGGACGACCGTTGACGAGCTTGACGCCGAGGATATCAGTCTCAGGGAAGCTGGCCTTGACAGTGGCCTTGAGGGGAGCCTTAGGAGCGGCATTGGCATCAGAAGCGTCCTGTATGAGACGTTAATATGTAGAGAAGAAGCTGAGGTGTCGCGCGACACGAACCTGGGCGACAGCGCCAAAGATCTGAGCGACCACGAGGGCGAGCAGAGAAGCCTTGAAGAACATGGCGGCGAGCAGATGAAACCTGTAGAGAAAAGCCGATGAAGAGATGGGGGGGGATGAGGAAGGGAAAGAAGAGAAGAAGAATAGAAGCTGGTGGAGATGATGGAATATGGGGGAAAACAGGTTGGTCTGTGGGTGACAATCTGGCCTCTCACTCTGAAGGCGAACTGGGAACAAGGGGGAGTGCTACTGTGGAGAATCGATTCAGATTGGGGAGGATAGTGGGGATGGGTTCTGAAGCTGGAGCTGTTTTAGGGGTTTAGTGATTGCAAAGGGAGCTGAAGCTTGGGGAGCTTGGACCAATGGCGTTGTGGGAGGTTGCAACTGCGAGGTTTTTAAGTTGAGCTTATCAGCGTCATTGCAGACTTGAAACCAATTGTGGTATCAATTGAGTTAATCAATGCTACAGCATCAATTAGATTATCTCGATGAGGGATCGATAATCGTTTGGAATGTGGGGCTCTCCGGCGTCTCCTCCGGCCGGCCTTCCATACGATTCGGCCCCGCTCCGGGTCATTATCATATCGTTATCAGATATCGTTGACTTCCATGGTGATTTATCGGTTCCAGTGTAAGTCAATATAGGTGGGACATACAGTTATAATGGACGAGCTATGTTGCAGAACAGATTATGGTGGGAATAGAAACCGCTCAAAATTTATTAAACGCTATAAGGTGTGTATATGTCTATGGTCGTGCGTGAATATGTATGTGTATGTATATACGTGTATTTGTATGTACTCTTTATATAATCTCCGAGTTTTCTAAACTTGGGAGTCTCCAGGCTTTTCAGACTCCTCAGCCTCCTTAGCTTTCTGCTCCCACGGCTCCAGTGGTGGGGGCTGGAAGAGTCGACCATCCAAGCTCGCCTTGATAGTTCCACAAGCTACCATGATCCATAGCAAAGTCTCAACAATGGAAAAGATAGTGCCTAGCACTTTGAAGAATTTCGACGGGAGCTCTTGGGCAAGAGTCGTGGTCGCAACTGAAAACACTCCGAGGGGGAAAGTAAATGCCCACCATGTTAGATTGAACGTGAGTTTACGTCGGACGATGGTGGCGATGGCAAAGAAGAGCCAAACGACAGCAAACCCCCACAAGACGAGGGCGGTGAGAATTCCAGTGAGATAGAAGAATTGACCCGCAATGGGCGCCATAGGGATAAACTCGTTTCTGGCGAAGACTTTGAGTGCGACTTGACCGAGGAGTTGAATTGATGCAGCACCCATACCAAGAGGACCGATAGCGATGAAGGATGCCACGGCGGCTTGGCCTGGGAGAATGTCGTGAATCATGAGCCGGTTGTAATACATGGCCAGAATCACAATTGCCATGGGCACACTAGTTCCCCAGAGAATATAGCTGGTGATGACGGTCCAGATGGCGTGTTGGTCGTTGGGCAGAACGTTGGCGACAATGGCTCCAGAACTGGATGCGACGATGTCGGAAATGACGGGAAGAAGCCATGATGGGTTTACTTGATTAAGGGTGATCTTTCCACGATGTCAGTACGTTTTTTCATGAAAAAAACTAAGGTAAATATTGGGTAATTGACTTACACCTTCTGTGCGCATAATGCAATGGGGTACGTAAAGGTTGCAAGCCACGGCCATGACCACATCTATCCACCAAAGAGCCCAGGCAAAATTGGCAGCCCAGTTGCCCCAAGCCGGGACACAAGCAAAGACGATCATGTTGATGATTGTAGCGAAACCAACAGGGATTGTGCCTTTTTTTTTTCTCGGTTGTTAGTCTCAATTGGAGCCAATTGATCATATCATGAGAAGGCGTACCTAGGAAAACAGCCTGAGCAGGATGTCGCAGCGTCGAAGCCCATAGCCCTTTGAAGCAGGTATATCTCACAATTGAGATAAGACTAAACAGCGTGAATAGCACAATGTTTAAGCAAAATATTATGACAGAAACGTAGAATAGCCATCGACCGTGGTAGGGCAGGTTATGAAGCAACACAGACGTGATTCCAGTGCCCATTGTCACCGTGAACCACGCTGGCGAGAAGTTGACAACTATTCGACGCCATCCTCTTCGATTTTTGTCATATTTTTCGTGCTTGGATTCTTCTGAAGTCGTAGGAGCCATAGGCGGTGCTATTTCTGAACCTGAGTATGTGACCTCACTCGAGTCTAGGTCTGGTAGATCTGAAGGCGTAGGCGTGGGCGTGGGACTCATGATGAGAACAATTGAGTTAAGAGCAATCCATTCCAATGATGAAAAACCAGCTTTGTTTAAATAAAGTCAGTGTATTAATTTAGATGCTGGCGTGACGTCGCGGAAGCGGCAACTCGGCCAATTTTCGACCCACGACAAGTCGTCATGGTAGGGTACGGGACAGGCGAACACCTAAAGGGACTCGCTATGCTCGTGTCATTACCACGGAATGGACGCACTCGCTTTATAGGAAATCCGCGGAGACGTCTAAACTCGCTTGGCAGTCGTTCAATGCATAATCCACAACCGTATGATGCTCAATTGACTTCTATTCAAAGGGTAGACACTTGGGTTGTTGAGTGGGAACCACCTTGTTTGAAAATGGTTGCTTAGCCTATGGGACGTCGTACTTGTTAGTCATAAGAATTCAACGTCAGTTCATGGGTCAGAGTTGGACATTAGCAGATGACTATGCAGTTGCATTGATCCTTTTAAACTCGAGAATATTATCGTATGGAAATGTAGTAAATAGTATGTTTTTGGATCTATTTTAATATATTATCCGGCAGTATTTGCTGCTGCGTCGGAGAAATAGATCTCTCCTTCACCTGTCTCCCCCCTGCCACTACCGAAGAGCAATAACAACTACTGCCGCACCAATTGTACTTCAGTTATGACGGAAATTGTTCTCGTAATTCAAGATCTCATCTGCATCTAATCCAAATCATCATATTTTTTTAGTCCCGAAGCGCCACGATCATAGTCGTACGTATAAAAAGATCAACAATTGTAAGCCCAAACTTCGCTTATACCACTCCCCTTTTGTCCATGTCCTGGTTCGCTTCAAAAATTCATCCGACCAACCCCATAACAACAAAGCAAAAATTCAAACAAAATCAACATGATCTGATCAATCCAACTAGGGTTGATCATCAGAAACCATGTCCTCCAATATGGCTGTTGTACTTGGGCGTCACGTAGCCAGGCATTGTCTCCCTCTCCTCCACTGCCAGGTGAGCACCCGCGATGCGTAGCAGCTGTGCACAAGGCTCCTGGCCTGACTTGACAGCGACAAACAGCGGCGAGTGGTTGGCCTTATTGCGCTCGTGGACGCTAGCGCCCTGCTGCAGAAGCTCCAGGAGGATCTCGGTGCTGCCCGCCACCGCTGCAAGATGCACCGCCGTATTACCCGCGTAGTCTGACTGCTTAAGTAGCTGCGCCCCCTCGCCTTGCAGAAGCTCTTTAACAAGACCCAACTCTCCGTTCTCAATTGCGTAGCCAAGCGCCGAGAATGCTGTTTCGCTTGGCGTGAGATGGGATGCGGCAAAGTCGAGTGAGCCTGCAGGGTGTGAGAAGCTCTGGTGGGCGATCTCTGTCATCTCGCCACGCAGCGATCGAGAGAGCTTCTCTTGAATTTCCTTGGTTGATAGGTTTGGGTGGGCGAGAAGATAAGAAACTTTGGTCAGAGCCGCCTCGGCAGTGAGATCAAGACCAAAGATGACACCAGCGCGACCGAGGACGGTGCCAGGAGCATAAACGGGAGAGACAAAGCCATTAACACATTGACTAACATTCACAACGACAATACCACGCTCGACAGCCGCCTTGATGATCTGTGTAAGACGACCGTCAGCACCGCCAGGGATGTTACCCATGCCAAAAGTCTCAAGAATAAGACCCCGGATATCGGGCAAATGAAGAACAGCGTCGATCATCTCAGGCTTAATACCAGGGAAGACACGCAAACAAGCAACGTGAGTAGTGTCTAGGCCCTTCGTGATGTGAAACTTGGCGATCGACGTAGGACGTAGAACAAGAGGCCAGTTAACGCTGATGCCGAGACCGTTAACCTTGGCAATAGGTTCGCAGTTAGGACTGGCAAACGCCTCGAACTCGGTTGCCGAGACCTTTGCACTGCGATTGCCGCGATAGAGACGATGGTGGAAGAAGAGGCAGACTTCGGGGATGGTGAATGTTCCAGCGATGATGAGCGAACCCAAGAGGTTATCGACTCCGTCGGACTGGAGAGCGAAGATAGGCGCCTGAGAGCCAGTGAGAATGACGGGCTTGCCGAGGTTCTCCATCATGAAGGAGAGGGCAGAGGCCGTGTAAGCGAGAGAGTCTGTTCCGTGGAGGATGACGAAGCCATCGAATAAATGGTAGTTCTCTTGAACACATAAAGCCATGGCATCCCAGTCGTGGGCGGAGATAGAGCTCGAGTCCAGTAGAGGACTGAACTCGATGATTCCATAGCGGACATGACGATTGTATGCTGTAGCAGGAGTGCGAAGACTGTCAATCTCGATCTTTTCCCCATTGCGGACAGCGGGAAGGGTGCCTATACATATGTTAATATAATATCAAGAATGCCTGGGATTATGCATTTCATACCTGGGTTAGAAAAGTCGTTAAACGATGGACGAGGAGCCATGGCATTCTCCAAGAAGTTGTCGGTGGGCTGAAGACCATCAGGACCTTGTTGCATACAAATGGTTCCGCCAGTTCCGATGATAAGAACCCGAGACTCAGGATAACTGGTCTCGGGAGCCTTCAAGGGGGGTGAGCCGTGAGAGCCTGTCTCGCTCATATTGAGAGTAAGTGTAGGTGAATTGAGGTCTTTGAGGAGTACTGATAGTCTATCTATCAATTGATATCGGTGGTTGAGATAAGAACTGGGGTCAAGATAACGTCTGTGTAAGCCGCTTTACGACGATTAGACTTTTACGAGAACAATTATTCGCAGATGAAGAAGGAAGAAACCATAAATAATTCACAATTGAAATGAGGAGAAGTGAAAATTTATCTACGGCACGCGCAACGTAAACCTTGTGGACAAAGAAGCCATCAAGTGGATCCATGAGAGGTTATGAAGGGGTAACAGAAACTCGATATCTCGCGGGGACTGGCGAGTAAGATGGTTGTAGTCTAGCAGGAGGGCGAGCTAAGTATCAGATGGGAAATCATTGGTGAGAAAACAAGGTCATAAGTTTACAGTGCTTGGTTGTCCTAAGGATTTAATGGCTGAAAGGGTTAAAGAGGGAAATGGCATGTTGTATTTGTGGTGTTTTGAGGATTGGCAGATGATCAAAGGATATTTCTGCAGATACGGTGAATAAATATAGAGAAAAATGATTCCTCACATGATCCCTAGTACGAAGCATATTAGCTACCTTTTATGTTCTGTAAACCAAGGTTACACGAAATGTTTATAATTCCCAGGAATTATAAGAACAGCAGATACTTTACGTACTCTTTACCCCAGAGAATCAAGATCTCCAAGGCGCGGGGGAGAATGAATAATAATTACTGGCACCGACACTCAAATCTGGGACTGAACGTGCGTTGGGGCTGCATTTTTCTACACTTCTTCCATTGGCAAAGAACAAAGTGGATTTTCTATTTTGGTGGCCAAACCTCCGGTTACGGGGCGTCACTGACCAATAAAAGCAACTAGACTTATGATTATTCAACTTGACGATGAAAGGTTCTGATGTCTTTGAGACTATTTCTAATACTCGATACAAATAGGGACAAATTAAAATTAACATCTCAAAAGACCATCACATGCCGCGAGGATGCATACAGTCAACATAGTCAGCAATCAAGACAGTTTCTTCAAAAACCATATCTAGCAAGACATGTCTGGGGTAGGTCGAGCAATCGACGAGAGTGGTTTATAAACGCACAGAGACAAACATGACGTGCAAAAATGATATAAAATGGACCCAACAAACGCAAACGCGCAGGGGTCTGCAGGTACGTACCTGTTGATTGCCCATCCCTTCACCCCACTAAGCCTCCCCTGGCCATTCTGCCACCTTCTGAGTTTCACCGCCTTCGTGCGCCTCTAAACTCTCGCCTGGGCTTTGTTGAAAGTGCATTGACAATCAGGTTGATCAACCAACAGAACATATCTAATCAAACACGCACACTCTCCTTTTTAACACCAGCGCCCATTCTTCGACTTCTCAACACGTATCAAACTTTCTTCGCTACTCATTGCTCAAACTTTTCCCGATGATCTACAAATAGGAGGCGATGCGAATCTTGTGAGAAGTCTCCCACGTCACTCTTCTTGACGCGCGCATCGTCGACTCGAGCAACAACGACATGGATAAAATGTCGGACTCAACACCCGATGGCACATCGCCTCGGACATTTGCGCTCAACCACCTGAGACCCCGATCGAGTTTCAAGGGCTGCTCGCGTATTTCCGACTATGAACTGCTGGGCAAGCTGGGAGAAGGAACCTTTGGGTATGACCCCTTGGTCGGCGCATCCCTCGTCGATCACCGGAATCAAACGAGCCGCAAATGCTAACAGATATCTAGTGAGGTTCACCGTGCCCGCTTGCGTAAAACCGGCACCCTTGTCGCTTTGAAGAAGATTATCATGCATCATGAAAAGGATGGCGTATGTCTGAACACACCCCGCCGAAGAACCATACTGACGAGCCCAAGTTCCCTATTACCGCCCTTCGCGAGATTAAGCTTCTCAAGCTTTTATCACACAAGAATGTCCTGAGACTGGAGGACATGGCCATCGAACACCCTACAAGGCAGAGTGAGTCGACACGATCGCTCCCTAGTCGATCAAACTAACCATCATTCAGCCGATAAGCGCAAAAAGCCCATCGTATACATGGCCACTCCCTACATGGATCACGATCTGTCCGGTCTTCTCGATAACCCATCGGTTCATTTCAAGGAGCCTCAAATCAAATGCTACATGCTGCAACTGCTTGAGGGTCTGAGATACCTCCACGACAGCCACATTCTGCACCGAGATATGAAAGCTGCCAACCTGCTCATCAACAACCAAGGTATTCTGCAGATTGCCGATTTCGGTCTCGCCCGACACTACGATGGACGAACACCACAGGCCGGAAAGCCCATGGGCGAGGGAAAACGAGATTATACGGGTCTGGTAGTCACCAGATGGTACCGCCCACCCGAGCTTTTGCTACAGCTGCGGCAATACACCCCCGCTATTGACGTTTGGGGAGTAGGGTAAGCATGAATTTGGGAATATCATATCGTCTTGATTCTAACGATCGATGCAGCTGTGTCTTGGGCGAAATGCTCGTCGGAAAGCCTATTCTGGCAGGTGAAAGCGACGCGCATCAGTTGGACATGATCTGGGATTTGATGGGCTCACCTAATGAGGAGAACATGCCTGGGTGGAAATCACTGCCTGGTGGCGAGCATTTGGCCCCACGACAACGAACAGGGAACCTCCAGAACCGATTCAGAGAGTGAGTTTATACGGATTTAAGAGGCCGAGAATCAGTCACTAACATCATCTTAGGTACGGCTCAGGGGCAGTTTCACTGCTCCAGGAACTTCTCAGACTGGACTGGCGGACACGAATCAATGCGGTCGATGCTTTACAACACGCGTGGTTCAAGATGCAGCCTCTACCTCTGCAGCCCCATGAGATCCCTGTGTACGAAGAAAGTCACGAATTGGATCGTAGAAAGTTCCACGATCGCAAGGCTGCCCTGCCCCCTGCCCCTAAGGGAGGAACTGTGGGCATTGGCCCTGATGCGAATGGTGCAACTGCGGGTTTCAACAGCAATGAACCCTATGGGAATGGCCGCAACGGTGTGAATGGGGGCAGATACCGCAATGGACCTGAGGAGAGGCGCCCTGCCTGGCAACGAGAGCGAGGCGGCGCTGGACTACCGCCACGACCACCTCCCAACGACGATGCGGACTATCGTGAGCGTGGACCCCCTCGCGGCAGAGGACCACCTGGACCAAGGGCTCAGGATGTCGACACGTACATTCCGGCCTATAATCGGGATGATCCAGGCAGACGGAGAGACGACCGCCCACCACCACCCAGAGATGACCGGCGACGCCGCAATAGCAGAGACGATCGACGCTATGACAGAGACCGTGGCACTATGAGCCGCAGCAGGTCACCCAGGCACGAGCGATCAAGAGATCGAGAAAGGTCAGACCGCGATATGTACCGGAGATAGGATCATCCGCCAGCGATACCACGCGAGTCCATCGGCTGCAAACAAGTGCAAGGACAAGAGCCGGGACCGCTGCCAGGACAATGGATGGTCGGACAATACAGGCGTTTGAAGGGGGAATGAACAGGATTCTAATCACATGTCGATTCGGGCATAGCAGGAATACGGCGTAACGGAATGATACGATCGAGCAAAAAGTGTGGAAGAAGAATATCCTTGGAAAGGCCGAATGTCTAGCATTATTACATGAAGCGGCGCATGATAAGCGACGTATTAAGAGGTTCTAACAGGTAAATCCTCTGATTTACGAAAATGTGATGTGGGATTATCCATAGCATATGAGGTCTGCAGCTGAGTCTTGATGTACCATAGCGTTTTTACGCGATCAATACTCCGAATCATCGTCTTCTTCATGAATCGTTTGTGATAGTAAGCCCCCAGCTGGCCGACGCCTCTGGCTGGATGAGTCGAGCCATTGCCAGTCGAGTTCAGTGCCGGAAGATTGCGAATCCCGCCGACTACTGTTTTCGAGTAAGCTATCCTTAGAAGATGGCCGCCCTGAGTCAAAGTCGTCTCCTTGCATTCCAAGGTACGATGTGATGATAGACGAGAAGATGGCCAGGCCAATTCCAGCTAAAATGCCAACGCCCGCTGCAGCGCCAAACTAAAAGAATGTTAGGATACAAGATAGTTATGCGAGTACTGGTCTTACAAAGGTGTATAGCGGCTATAGATGTTAGCTTCATCTCATCTCAAGCGTCATCGGCAACATACCTCTAAACTGGCCAAAAACGCCCAGACGGAACGCACACCAGCAATCGTGTAAGAGAAAAGGTAAATAGCTGGAGCAAACACGACTAGAAGAATATTTGAAATGAACGACAACGGCAAGATAATAAGACGAAAGGGAAAGCTGATGATCTGAAAGAGGCGTGAGAAGAAACCAGACCAGTTGAAGGAGAAGAGGAAGCTGAAGATCGCGACGATAATGTCAAAGGCTAGTATAAAAGGCGAGACTGTTGGTGAAGCTTGGTCGGCAGATGTATCTGCCACGACTGTGGAGGTTGGGAGTGATGATTCGGACATCTTGGTTGAGATATGAAGTTGTGGTGTTGTTGATGGTGAGTTATGTGAGGTTGCCTAGGGAGGGAGAATTACATCATTAGGGATGTGTAATAGGAGTTGTAGAGTAACTCGATGTTACAGAGACTGTAGTAAAGGAGTAGCTTCTGTAGGCTTGATATTTATGGGGTTTCATGGGTTAAGTTAGGTATTTTAACAGCTTGTTTAAAATAAAGGTGCAGTCGTCGAAGAGCTCCCTTGAGCTGTTGTAACCCGCGGGAAGCCCACGTCTATCGAGATTGGGCGGTTGACTTGTAGAGCTCTTAGTGGATACCTCATAGCTCCAATAGTTGCGTTAGCGATATCCACCCAGTGACATTCAAACACTACCAGGAAAAGGACTAAAAGCATGTACTGATAGACTGTCACCTATCAGACTCCCCACCACGATATCAACATCCCACCGTTCTCTTCCCTTCATCCATTTCCATCATCAATCTCTCCCAGGTCGATCTCCACCCCCGCGACCAACGACGAACAAACGAACTAAACGACCAAAGGCCACACACGCCTGAGAATAAATTACGAAACTAAACCTGGCGATATCTTGGTACATCATCTTATAAAAGCAAGCGTCAATATCTATCTTACCACAAACACCAAATCTTGCATCTGAATCATCATCACGCTACACAAGACCCCGGATTTCACACCAGTCTTGCCGTGCCGCGCCAGGCCGTTTCTCGCTCACCCGCCTCTTCTGACTTCGACGCCCAATTGGCGCTGAGAGCGCACGAAAACATTTCTTCTTATCATCAACTTAATCGAGGAGCTCTTCGTTGTTGATCTTGACATGCGGTTGTCATTATCCCGATAAGATACCGACAACCCGACTCTCCCCAACGCCATCATCCTCACTTCTCAACATCCGCTCAAGAATCTAGGGACATCCCATTCAAGGGAGTAGGGGGTAGTAAACATGGGTAACAACCCGTCTTCGTCCTCCAAGCCGACCACGCCGACGACATCGGCTCCTGGCTCGGCACATGGCCATCATCATGGCCATGAATCTCCCCGACATCATCTTCGAAAAGATGCCCGCAATATCATCACCGGACATGCGCATCGATCTGCCGCGCCGCCGGAGCCTTCTATGGCACAGGCTCAAGGCTCAACTGTCATCAATCGACCAAAGAGCTTGCCTCCTACCGCCGTCTCTTCGCTGAGCGGATCTCCGCACAACAACTTTGCCGCTGTTCATAAGACTGCTTCGTCCTCCGATGCTAAGGGCATCGCCGACAAACATGCAGCCGGAAACCCTGAATCTAAACCTGCTGAGAGCAAGCCTGCCGAGTCCAAACCGCATTATCGCGACGTACCTACCAAGCCTGTCGATGTTCCTATGGAGTCTTCTTCTCTTCGATCACACCAGTCTGCGCATGTCAATGACACTGCGCTTGTTCCCAACAGCAGCATCACAGATATGTATCTGACTCGACCCCCGCGCTTACCCCTCCCCATCGACGAAGAGGTTCACACCCCTGGATCTCCCATTCTAGCACCAGAGTCGGATCAGCCGGTACCTGATATCGAGCCTATTGACACTTTAGATGGCATCACCCGTAAGAGCTCTGCCCTCAGCGCCACGACCGTTGATGAAGAGGATGGCGAGGAGCTGCGGGTTGACAAGACGAGACCTGTTGTTCAGACCAAGTTGGAATGGCTGAGCGGAGGCGATAAGGTTTATGTGACAGGTACCATCTTTCAATGGAATCGCAAGCAACGATTGCATCCCATGTAAGTGCCATGATGCTATTTATTGTTCTTTTACTGTGAGACATGGGCCGATCACTACGTCGTCTGTGTTTCTGTGGCTGCTTGACGGTCTCAGATGATTGTTGCACACGATTCGTTTGGCCCACGATAAGGAAATGCCAGTATGGATTCAGGATGCGATCACTAACATGATATCTAGCGAGGGTCGTCCAGGTTGCTTCTCGACGACAGTCTATGTCCTTCCGGGCACGCACCATGTCCGCTTCCTAGTGGACGGTATCATGCAGACATCTCCTGATCTGCCAACTACCGTCGACTTTGGCAACAACCTTGTCAACTATATCGAAGTGAGCCCCGACGATGCTCACAAGAAGCAGGTTCCTGCGCCTCCTGCAGGTCCTCAGGCTGAAACTCAGGTCGCTGCCGCTGCACAGGCGGTCTCGCAAGCTCACGAGAAAGCCCCGAAGCCATCGCATCAGCCAAAGGGTAAAGCCGTGCCCCCTCCAGAAGCGTACCGCAGCCAGATTCCAAAGTATCTTGTGGACTTTGATCAAGCCGAGGACTCGCAAGCTTATCAGTACGCTGCCAATGCCATTGAAAGGCTACCAAATCCTCCGACACTGCCGGGTTTCCTAAGCAAACCCATCCTTAATGCGGCAACCCTTATGAAGGATGATAACAGTGTGCTCAACATGCCCAACCATACGATTCTAAATCACCTTGCCACCAGCAGCATTAAGAATAACATTCTTGCTGTTTCAGCCACGACTAGGTACAGAAATAAGGTATGCAGGCCATGTGTAGTGCTAAAAAAAAAAAAAGGATGATACTTACTTGATGCAGTATGTGACAACAATCGTCTACAAGCCTACATCTTCGGATGATGGTTAAGAGAGGATGAATGACATGACGACTGGGCTATGAATCGGAAGCCCTTATGCCTTGCAAGAACCTGCTTTCAATGATGCTGGCTCAGGTTACGATGTGATGTTGAACGCTTGCTATGTATTAGAGGTCTAGGAGACAAACGAGGATGGGTTTTCAGTGTTATTATTATTATAGCTGGAGGACAAGAGATGGTTCGTAACATAGTGACGG
Organism: Fusarium concolor; assembly: GCA_013184415.1. NCBI lineage: Eukaryota > Fungi > Ascomycota > Sordariomycetes > Hypocreales > Nectriaceae > Fusarium > Fusarium concolor. The sequence goes on from JABCJY010000123.1 coordinate 112,976, forward strand.
CGAAATGAGCCGAGAACAGCGAGGGGTGTCAAGTGCACTTGACACAATGATATGGAAGTACGAGAAAATCCATTTCTCAACTCCAATAAATACGCCCAACCGTATTTTACCATAATCTTATTTTGGTTCATTGTTCTTTTTTTCATTCTTTCTGAAGAGCCTCAGTCTCTCCACTTGATAAAGACTTCATCAGTTCTGAATCGCTGCGTACACGTACTCTCCTCCAACGACGTCCTGAACCCCGTCTCATACGCCAACAATCCCGCATGCGCAATCATGATTCCATTGTCAATACAGAATCTCTCATCGGTCGCATACACGGATCCTCCTCGTTCTCGCGCCATGTGTCCCATCATCTCTTGCAACCTCTCATTGCAGCCCACACCTCCCACAATAAGAACCTGCGACGATCCAACATGCGCCATAGCTCGCTCTGTGATCTCGACTAGCATGGCAAATACCGTCTCTTGCAGTGAGAAACACAAATCACCAGGCGTGAAGTCTGCGCCTGCTTTCATCTGTGCTGCCAAAGCATCAGCCGCGGCCAGGATGCCTGAAAATGAGCAATCCATGCCCTTCACAGCGTACGGAATATCGAGAAGTTTGCTTCCCTTCTTGGCCAGCTGCTCGATGTTATAGCCTGGTGCTGGATCGTTAGGGATCTCGAGTGTGCGAGCGAAACGATCAAGACAGTTTCCAACGGCTATATCAAGAGTTTCGCCAAATATCCTGTATCGCTGTTCTGCGTACGCAATAACCTGTGAGTTACCTCCCGAAACGTACAACACCACAGGATTATCAGCGCCAGTGATACATCGCCCCATCTCAATATGTCCCACGCAATGATTCACACCCACAAGCGGTCTATCCCAAAGCAAACTCAACGCTCTCGCCGCAACAGCAACAGAATTCAGCGGAGCGCCCATACCGGGCCCCTTGGTATAGCAGATGCAGTCGACATCTTTGGGGGTGATTTTCGCTTCGGCGAGGGCTTCACGCACGAGACGGACGAAGTGAGCGCGGTGATGGGCGGCTGTGTCTTTGGGGAGAAAGCCGGTGCCGGGAGGAGAGTTGAACGTGTCGCGGAGGTTGGAGAGGATCTTTGTCTCGGTTGGTGTGTGAAGAATAACGCCGATGCCGAGCTTGTTGGCGGAGCCTTCGCAGCCGAGGGCGATATAGGAGGATTTGTCTTTAAAGGCCATTGTGAGTGAGGTTGAAGATGGGAAGTTTAAAGGTGGGGGCTTTAGGTGCGATGGTGTTGATATCTGATAGCTTTTCTAGGCAGGTCGCATGTCAAACATATATCGAGATTCAAACAGGGCTATAGATGGAAGGTAGAAAGATAGTTGTCATTACTAAAAATAAAAATAAAAAGAAGTCTCACTTAAAGCGTAATATGCTCGAAACTTGACGTTGGTGATGTCAAGAATTCGATAAGAGTCTAATCGATAGAGGGGCAACTTTAGATCTAATCTCCAACTTCTTACAAGGGCGGACAGGTTTACCAAGCCCCTCGCTTAGTACCTGTTAATCCCACAGTACGGAGCCCGTCCAGACAGGCGTCATCACCAGCCACAATTTCTCTCGTTTCGTAGCGGACGGGAGGCTCCGATTTCTCAATTTTCAGGGTCCAGCTAAACCATGACGGGAACGGTGATAAAATTCCGCAAATTGATGGCAGATCTCTATATGTTGAGCAGTGACTGTAGCAGCGAGATGAGGTATTCATAGCTCATGATCAGACTTACATATACTTTACAGCTATGCAATACCTAGTATGCTACCGTAGTTAAAAGTATAGTGTCACACCATAAATATACCAATCGCATTATCATAATCTGAGCTACTTTAAACCATCATGCAAGGTTTTTTTTTTCCTTCCTGTATCATTACTGCACCGCCACATATTCTAACAAAGCTTCTGTTGTGGCTAAAAGTTGTGTAAATCCACAACACCCGGTTCGCCGGCCACTTTTCCTTCACCCGCAGCCTTTCCTTCACCCGCAGCCTGCCCTCCACTCCAAAGCCTCCTCTGTCACTTGCATTTCGCACTCAATATCTTTTTTTCTACCATTCCCTGTTATTAGATCTTCATTCTACGAGGTCTAAGCTTGTATCGCTATCGTTTTGACAGGTATACTGCTCTTTGTTATCCCTTTCTTTTCCCTTGCACATGAAAGGGCCCCTGTTAACATGACTTATCAGCCAGGTCCCTCGTTCCAACCTGGTCACCTTTTACCATATGGCACCTTGATCATGCAACATCTCCTCTCCTGCAATTCAGGCAATACGACCATCTATTCTTCTTTCTCTACTCGACAGTCTCACCGTCACTCTCACAACGTCACAAATTCGCATTCGCTGAGTCGGTACATCAGATCCCGATACCCCAGAGCTTCCCCTCAGCCTCCGACATGACACTCGCATGACCACATCACGATATCCCTACAATCTCTTCCACCACAATCAAATACATGTACTTCACAGCACTCAAACACAGTCAAAGGTTTTGTTTTCGGTCTAAACTTGACCGTTGTTCTTTTTTTCATTTTTATCGACCTGGGCCGCAGAATAGGCTCCCTCATGCCCAAACCCGAATACCGACCACCCGCTCCGAAACTCCTTGCAATGCCCTGGTCAACGACTAAATAATACACGACGCCTTCTTCTGGCTATTGAGCCTTCATCGACCCTGCCCAACAGTCCGCCGTCCGTCCTTTAAATTTGGGTATAAAACAAACATTCGCCATAGTCATACAAATCACCCCGCCCTGGACCTATGATACTGTTTGGGCTGCTTGGGCTTGAGCGTGTGCAACCGCTGCCGCTTTAGCCTGGGCTTTCATTGCCAGATGCGCTTGCGCTGCTGCTTGAGCATGGGCCTGAGCATGCGCATGCGCCGCCACATGTGCTGCTGCTGGCGATGGCAATACTCTGTTGCTTGCCTGTGCTTGCGCCGTGGCCACGGCTTCTGGCGGGACTGTTGGTCGTCCTCTAAACATGTATGGATTCAGCGGAATTGTTGCCCGAAACTTCAGTGCTCGAGTATCGAACGGGTCCACCTCATACACAGGTGGCTCATCGTCGTCAGAGTCCGAGTCGTACTTCCACCGATCTGACTTATCCTCACCAAGTTCCCGCGGTGGCGTCACCATACCTCTTCGATCAATCCACAATCGGTTCAGTCGACCGATACGTCGACGGAACGACGGTTGACTGCCATTAGACGGTTCACTTGACCCAGCAGAAAACTGGAAGACAGGTGGCTCGTATTTGTCCACCTGCATAGCATCAGGTATGTGTGTATCCACTTCCATTTCTGACGACGTGGACGCCGGGGGCGTCATCAGGTACTGCGTCTTGGCCTGTCGGAACTTGAGCTCTGTGCCCTGTTCCTTGACTGGCGAGAGTGGCTCTCTAGTGAGATCAATATGGTTGTGGTTCCACTTCCGGTGGTTCTGAACCTTCATTTCTATATCTTGTCGAAGCTCATTCTCCTTCTCTGCCAGCTTGTCTGACAACAAGACAAGGTCGGCATCAAGCGTTCTACCATCAGACCGTACAGGTTGCCGCAAATGGGCACCGGTTGGCTGTCGAATAATTGGGGGTTCCGCAGGCTTGCGTTTCTGAGGCTACAAAGGGAGTCAGCATCTAGAGATGGAAAATGACTTCTCGTATGAGAAACATTGGTATGACATACCTTCTGATTGACAAGGTCCTCGTCCTCGCCTTTGATCCCCAGTCGAAGCTTGATATCTTTTAATCTTGCCCTTTCCTCAAACAGAGCGCGATCCATAGTCATGAGCTCTCGTTTCACCATTTCACGTTCATACGCCACAAGAACCAATTGCCGACCATCCTCAAGTTCGCGTCGCAATTTCTTGAGTGTTTCTGCTATCTTGTTATCACGAGCTCTGGTCTTTCGAGTCTGGCGGGCCTCGCGTCGTCTGAAACAGACGAAGGGGTCAGTGTCATCAGTCTCTTGATGAGTCTCGAATTTGAGGGTAGGATGTAATGGCCTGTTGCCAGCCTCCTGTCGCCTTGACTTCCAGTACTCATATACAGGCTTAGCATGTTGAAGAATAGCTGCTGACCCAAGGTGGTTCAATGCAGGCACCATCATGTCATAGGCGGCAACAGTATTGTCGACTGCGGCGAATGGAGTTTGCTCTGCTGCGGTGTCCTCGAACACCTCCATGATGCGTTCGAAATCATCTTCGGAAAGTGCGCCGGCAGCAGGTGGTTTACTATTGTACTCTTTGAGGAACTCATCGTCCTCAGTGGTCATGTCATAGAGACATGATATGCACTCCTCGACTGTTTGTGAGAACCGGATATAAGAGGAGGGCTTGTGGAAAGGAACAGGATAGAGCTCATCATAGTTGATGGCGCTTTCTTGGGGAGGTGGGACAGGAATTTCTTGATCATTGCTGGTTCCTGCCTCCTTGAGAATGGTCTGAAGATGATATTCCTATTGAGAAATGTAAGTATAAGGCCTGGGTTGGTCATGGACTGCTTGTTGTTGGATGACAGTACCCATCCAATCAACGCGAAGCAGGGATGGAGTGCCCAAGATATATCACGTGAACCAACACGTGATATCGTGATATGTGGCAGGAAGGAGATGACTCACGTTTTCTTCGGCCTGTTCGACACCGGTCGCGATTTGGTTATCAGTTGTAAGGGCTTCGTACTCGTTCGGATCGATCTGGTCCTCGCGAAGGACTGGAAGCGTCGTCTTGATGTTCAACTTCTTGACGCGGACCTTGCGTGATGACATGTTGGCAGGGGGTTAAAGGGAGGTCGGGAGAGAGGCGGTCAGGCGGCGGAAAACCCGCGAAAAAAAGCGATCAAGTCATAAAACGAGGTCTTCTGAGTTGAAATCGGTCAAAAACTCGATACAAAAGGTGCTGTTGTGGCCTGTTTTCGATGGCAGCGTAGTCGGCTCGATGGGGTGACGTTGGGGGTTGTTTTGGCGCGTAAAGATTTTTCTCGCTGCCCGGAGTTTTTGGCAAGGAGAATGGCCAAATGCCTGGCAGAGAATTGACGGTAGAGTTTGATGACGGTGTGCTGATGGGAGGGGGCGAGGTCACTCTACAGCGCGTATTTGCTGGTGAGGTACTTTTGGCGCTCGGGCCACTGCCTCCTTTTTTTTGGGGCCGCACTTTGCTACCGTATGATACGGAATTGCGTTGTTTGTCCAGCCAGGTTGGTAAATTTTAGTGGCGTGAGCCGCCAAATAGCGCCTGCTTTCAGTGAGGTGAGCGCTGAAAACTTGGAATACTTGGAATGCTTGTTGCTGGCTAGGCGACCACGTATCAGACGGAGTTTGACAAAACGGTGAATGCTATAAGTGCTTCATGACGGATGTTTTTGAATAATCATGTTACTCTCATACATTCCCTGCCGATACTTGTTATTACAAAGGTATTGTTTCCTTTCATTGCATCTCAAATCAATCCAATCTTATTGTACCGTAACACAAACAACAAAAACGGAATGAGCCGTAAACATAACGGATGGTGTGTTCTTCCCCTGCCCCGCAAAGCAATTACCCCTCTGCGCACTTGCCCCTTTGCGCAGAAGATCGGTCTAGAATTACTAAACTTAGCGACAGTGACAGTGAGACCTCAATTCAGCCTTATCACCAACATTTGGACAACAGCACAAGACAGCTTATTTATACCATCCTACGCCCTCGACAAAAGCTTAACTCGGCCGATTCAAACTCTTTCCACACTATTCGATATACTCTACGTTGCCACGATGGGCAACACTACCAGCGCAGTCCTGGACAACCTCGTCCAAGGATCCAACTGTGAGCCTTGCCTTGGCCCCTTCAAAACCCCCTGCCCTTAACGCGAACGCACGGCTGGGGAACGGGTGTTGAAGTGATGCATATGCTGAGATGTACGGTTTCTAGTCGACAGAGAGGAAGTTGATCGTCTACGAAAGCGATTTATGAAGCTGGACAAGGTGCGCAAACTTCCCGACTTTTTGGTCCTTCGTGATGGTAGGGGATACGCAGGGCTAGACCATATCATAAGCATAGTAAATCATTGGCTGACTGGATTTCTTCTCTAGGATAACTCCGGTACGATCGAGCGCGATGAATTCCTCAGCCTTCCTCAAATCTCGTCCAACCCTCTGGCAACACGGTCCGTTCAATACTTCCCAGTACGTCTCTCTAAGCTAACATAGCTACCTTAGAATGATCGCTATCTTCGACGAAGATGGCGGCGGCGATGTCGACTTCCAAGAATTCGTTACAGGTCTTTCGGCGTTCAGCAGCAAGGGAAACAAAGAACAGAAGCTCCAGTTCGCCTTCAAGGTCTACGACATTGACCGTGATGGCTACATCAGCAACGGCGAGCTCTTCATCGTCCTCAAGATGATGGTTGGCAGCAACCTTAAGGATCAACAGCTACAGCAGATTGTGGACAAGACTATCATGGAGGCCGATCTCGACAAGGACGGCAAGATCAGCTTTGAGGAGTTTACCAAGATGGTTGAGTCTACTGATATCAGCATGAGTATGACTGTTGGTAAGTTGTCTCAAGCTTTACATATGTGTTGGGTGGCAATAGCACTCGCTTTCACGATTCGCATCAGTCAATGCCTTTGCGGGTTACAGTCGCTGACATGATACACAGATCAGTTCTAAGCAATCGCTCAGAAAGGGGTGCATACAAAGCCAGGAGACAAGGGTTCGCCAGTGCTATAGATTAAAGAGGTCCAGTGTCCTTAAAATGACAGCAAGGGGAAACAGTCAAGGGAGATGGGGTCGAAACACCTAGCGAATTTACACCATTACGATCATGAATTCACGCATTCTGTTACACTTCTTCACGCCTGTTGGTGTCAGCAGGCGTGTGGAACATTCTCATCAAACTATTACAGACCTTGAAGGAACTTGATATCTTCAAACTCTCGGCTGGACATGGAATCTTGTCAGCGTCAGAGAGTTACTATCAGAATGGGACTGCAAAGTGATATTCGCCCATTGGTTTGACCTGATTGACCCAAGCTGCTCCTATTCGTGGTCAAACTCATCAAGACTATCTCGATTGTCTAATGCTGACTTCGAGCATGTGAATCCAGGTAATAAGGGATGCCGATGCGCTTCATGAGCTTGAATGGGCGATAAGGATCGAATGGCTTCTTCCGCTGCTTCATGAATTATAAAGCTGGCAATCAGTATATAGTAAGATTCATCACTCACTATTCTGTGCGCTCTTTATCAGCCTCATGTTGAAGTTTGGCATGACGTATTGAGAGGTCATCGGTTTGTCCTCATACGTGCCTCCAAATTACAGCGGCTCTGGTAACCCCCCCGTGCGTTTCACTCTTTCTTAAGTTCGACTTGGAAGAGGTCTACATCTAATACTACCGAATCTAATTGCCGCCATCGTAGCAGGACCCTTGGGTACTCTGTGCAGTGGTATGTAGTCACAATGAAACTACTATCGTCTATCTATCCATTTCAACGCTACGCAATAGCCCCAAAGTCTATCAGGGGGCCAATATAAAGTTCAATAGGTCTAGACTGGCAAATCTTCAGTTGGCTGTTTCATGTTTCTCTTGTAAAGTCTGTTCACCAGCGGTATCAGCCTACTCACGTACAAGCCAGCGATGCACAGCGGCAATTACATCAACAAACTCTAATTATACGATACCCTCAAATAAGGTTGATAGATAAGCGTGCAGTCGTAGTCGAAACGGGTATCAAAACTTGCCGAACGCGTGGCTGAGACCGCTTTGTCGGTGTTCTCGGACGCTTACAACAGATTATGCACAGTGCTATGCTTTACAGGGGTTGGTCATTATGTAACTTAAAGCATGCGCCTCGTAGCCTTGACGAAAGACTCTGACAAAGAGCAAGGCTGATACTCATGTGCGTAGAGCATAGCGAAGCATACCATGGTAATGTCAATGCGACGCTCGTGCGAAGAGTTTGGAAGTAGTTTATACTTTCAAGACTTACATCATGATATTTCTCACACTGAACGTCGTCGTCCATGGTGAAACACGGCGCATTGCGTCCAGCTACACACCCTCTTGGGTAACACTTAACGCCTCATGTTTTAGACCGAGTCAAGGAGCGGATGTTGCCGGTCGATCCCCCAGCATCGGGCCCGGGCTTCATCAGAAACCGGAGCGGCGCCCCCACGCCTCAGTCCCGAATAGGGTGAAATTGAGCACGAATCCCGATGATTATCGGGTCTCACTTGCTAATGTGTATGGCCTCAAACATCAAGAATGCTACAGATGGCTTGGGATTTCAGCCCTGGCAGAAGTAAAGGGTTCCATGTCATGTCTCACAACGCCCCAGAAATCTTGGGAGATATCAAGAGACCGGGACCGGGACCGGGGTCGCCGGAGAGTCGGTATAGTCTCACGGCTAACGAAGATCCGGGGCTTGAGAATCCATGTCTGGAGGTTTACTTTTCAAGCCCAGGATGCCTCGACACACGGGCGCACAAACAAGCCTTGGGCCTGCCTCTGAGTTGCACGAAACCGTGGCTGCATGTTTCGTACGTCAGAGCATCTTGGACTGTACAATCGTGTTGTAGGAGTCATGATGATGATGCTAATGAAACAAATTCGTTTCTGGCTAGAATTAGCCTCGCTTGTCGATCAGGATGCAACCTCATCTCTGGAGGAACATGGATATATCTTGCATGTTCAAAGGGGCTTCGTTGTGTTTTTTGCTGTATTGGATCATTTGTTTTGTTTCCTCTTCACTTCTCCCTTTGTTATCTCCAGGAGACAGAGGGGTGTAAGTTGTGTGTGGTTGGTACAAAATGACCTGTCATATTCGGTATTTGGTATCGTCGAATTTCCGGCAGGCTGGGACGGCGAACAGACCTCCCAGTTTGTGTTAGGGGGCGTTGGAAATCCGATTGACGAGCCGCGGGAGGGAGACAAATACCGGGATTTGATTCGCAATCTGTCGCGCGGTGTGGACGGTGTGTAGGTATCGAGCCGATCAGATCTGATACAGCTTGTTAGCGACGACAGTCCCGCCACACTAGATGACAGACATTATTGGCGTGATCGACGAGCGAGGGATCAGACGTGTCTTTGACACTTTGGTGGTTCCATTCTTGCAGCATGGCGCACGTCAGGATTGTGTAGGCATAGTTCAGCCATTGTCTCAGGTCTTGAAAGAAAAACCAATCTTGTGGAATCATTGAGCTGGACAGTCTGCAAATTCGCCTATTGGTTACCAGCATCCGCTCAGCTGGAACACCAAACACAGAATCACCCCACAAAATTGCGGCACAGGTACGCCAGCAGTACGGCGCAGTCAATAGATTGCACGGATAGCGTCTATGGTGTTTTCTTCTGTTCGCCAATGATCCAGCTGACTTCACGTATCAGTAGCCAAGAAAAGTTGCTGGAGGGTGACGAGAGGGTGAGCTAATGCCCAACAATTCAGCGGTCAGACAAAGTGTTGTGGAGTCGGTCTTGATATACGGGGTAGGAGGTTGGTTATTTTCATCCGCGGTGTGTATGCGGAACAGACGGAGCAGAAACATCATGACAGCTGGAGGATGAGGCGGAACATGGACGTCGATGTTTCAAGAAGGGGCAAACAGATTAGGCTCAGTCAAGTTTAGCTACTTGGGATGGATGCATCGAAGGGTCAGATCATATGGTGCATATGACGGGCGGCGAGTTGATGCCCGATGCATGATATTTCAAGTTGAACGGATCGGTCTTAGGGATGTATGTATGAAGCCGACGTCAAAAGGGCGGAGCTGTAGGTTAGGCGTCGATGTAGTTGGGCTCTAACGTGAGGGCATTCATTCTTGCTTCTGTCGACATGATTCTAGTTGTTGCGATCTGCTTCCTCTTTAGAGAGTTTCCCGGTCAAAGCGTCAGCTGCGATTCGACAATTCTGTTTCAGCCTCATTTGGTTGCGTCGCATCGCATCAGCGAGGGGCAACGTGATCGACGTTTGGGGCGTTTGGAGCCGTTGGACCTCAGGCCCCGCGAGATCTTCCTATGATTGTGGCGAGTGCATAACCAATCAGTTGGGCTGATATTGGGTAGGGCGACATGAAGATAGCGATAATCTTGCGCCTTTTGGTTGTCTTTGGGCATCGGTCAAGCCAAGTTACTCGGAGGGTTAATTGTTCGGTGACGGTTCATGAGCAAAGTCAGGCGGAACAATAATTGGCTGGGGGGGATTCGGACGAACGAGAGATGCAGCGAGAGAAACGATTCGTGTAGTCAAAGCGGATGCATCTCCATCCACGCTTTGGGTGTATGTACTAGAATCAATTGCGTTAAGAGGGATAGAAAAGTTGGATGTAAAGAAGAAAAGAAAGCGAGGGTATCCCGGTTCTTAAAACTTCGACTATGGGTAGGTAGGATGGAGGGGTCTAAAAACCCGGCTAAAGTCTGGACAGGACAAAAAAGGTCTGAGAGCCTGTCCTGCAAAAGAAAGCCCGTTCGCAACCATGATGCTAGTCTAACAAGATCAGTGAAACATCTAAAACACGTCAGTGACTAAATCGAGATTTAAATCATCTGATCCTTATTCTGCCTTTGTTTTGGTTGTGTCACTATTAATAGAGTTGCTGGATATAGAGTCTGAGTTTACTTGCTGATAGACTGGACTCAACTCAAAGAACTAGTAGATTTGAAACAGAAGGTTTATTTTGGTTGGTAAAACACAATGCCGAAGCCGTGTTCCAGCTGACCAGTCATCTGTCATTGTAACTGCAACCAACTGCATCATGTACCCTACCTATGTAAGCCCCCTACGGTCCAGCACAGCCAAAATGCTATTGCCAATCGGCCATCTCTCACATACCCAAATCAAAACCCCGTGTGGGATTCTTGGCTCTATTTTAGCAAGGATATGCTTGATATTTTAGCTGAGCGGAAACAAACTCCTCATTTGCAGTAACATCAAGGAAGAGGATGTGCTGTGCCGTGGAAATCAGCCTCCACTGAGGATAACCTAAACTATCCTAAAGAAAATCTGGATTTCCGGGAATCTCCCGAATGTAACTGAGCAAATATGTTGACCCTTCTTCGACCAAATGATAATTCTCTTATTGCTTTTTATGTTTGTTTCTTTCTTTCTTTCTTTTTTCACTTCTCGTCAGCCACAGTGGATTGTATATGTCTTGTCAGGCAGGCCTTGATACTTATCCCCACTTGACTCGCGTATTATTCCAACTCACACCCCCAAGCCACAGACGATTCATTGGCTCAAAGTGACCGGGTAGGGCAGACGCCTCTTTGCAGTGCTTGTACCTGCATGAAAAGCCCACTTTGCGGGAAGTCAACCGACTCGAGTCGTATATGTACGTATCATTTTGCTATGACACTTATGCATGTGCCTCTCTCTTGCAGCTCAGCTCAGCGTAGCAAGGCGCCCAACCTTGACAGGCCGTGCATTTTTTTTTTTTTTTCTGCTACGAGTAGAGAGAATTGGGCTTGAATGGCTGAGGTTGTTTCTTCTTTTGTTTCAGAGACTGAAGAGGAAGTACTGCTACTGCATGCGCGTGTAAGAGCTGCATTAAGTAGAGCTGTGCCTCTGTGTAACCAACCTCTTCTTTTATAATGCGGCCTCTTATTAACCACCGACGCACGGGACATGTCGGTGACTTTATTCATTCACCGACTTGTGTCGGTGAGTCGATGTGTTGTCTGTGTTGTCTGTGTAAACATGAATATTAACATAAAGCTAGGCAGCCATATTTTAAGAAAAAGACGTAGGTACCTAGGTAGGTAGGTAGGTAAGTACTCCATTGGAAGCTGTCAAAATACTTAGCGCTGTCGATACATGAACTCAACCTCCACAATCACAACCGCCAGCCACTCCCGTCTACCAATAGCATACGAAACAGGCGAAAAAAGAGAGATAATATAACTAGAATATCCACATATTCGGAGAAATACCCAAGAAAATCATATTCAGTAAAGGTTAATGACATTACATGTAAATCTTTCGATAACCCACTTGATCGTAAAGCTCAGATACTAAACAGCTCGCCTAAACATCATAAACCTCAGCCATCATCTTTTTTTTTGTTTTTTTTTTAATACTACTACCTATGTTGTCACCCAGCTAGGAATAACAAACCCATAATATTCGCAGGGATCAGACTCAGCCCGCACTTATCTCGCAAGCAATACCCTTCATGTGGAATAACCCCGATGGCAACTCCCGTCTTTTACCCCCCCTGGCACTAGCAATAATTCCCCTGCCTTGTCGCTTGTCTCGTCTCTGACTTACATGGGTCTCTTGTCACTTTTCCAAACGAGGCGCCATCGCATCCATAACTATGTATCCATCCATCGATCTGCTGTCAATCCTCGCCTTGGTTAGTTAACAATATTGCGGGGGCCAAGCTCCAAGCCCTCCCCGATACGTACCGACTTTACAACTACCTACTAACGCGACTCCATCCAATTGTATTTTGGATTCGTTGGGCACAAATCATCACACCGTCAATTCTCCTATCCCATGTCAGTCAGTCATGATTAATGCCAATTCATCCACAGTCACAATGTCTGTCGGCCAACGTTGATGCCAGATAATGAATGACATTTGTCAGTAATAGTACAATTCTATCAGCTTCTATTCAAACATGCGCCTCATCCTGGTATTCTCATCTAACGCAGCTGGCAAGCCCGCGAGGTCTTCCAGTTCCACTATTTTTGCCCATCCTCCCAAATGTTGTAACCCATCCATGACCAAAGCCTCAAGGCTTGGTAATAATAATACAGTGCAACCAAGTCTATCTTGGGGGCCTGATAAGAAAAGAAAAAGAAGAGTAAAAAAAAGCTCATCCCAACCCGACCTGACCTGACCTTCGTCCCAACCACAGGAAGGCAACTTAATGCAAGTCTGAACGCCTTATCCCCAAAATCATTAACCACGCGCCCTTCGCTGCCCATCCTTCATCCATATCCTTCTGCCATGACCAACCATGTATCCCATATCCATGCTACAGTAGTAAACATACCCTCTTTTCCGTTGTCCCCGCCATGCAATCATGATTGTAGTTATCCTGTGCCTTGTCCTGCAAGCCGATAGCGGTACTAGGCTTGACAAACATAACAACAAAAGAAAATCGTGAACCAGCCCACTGGGCATACCATACATGAGGGGCTAAACATAATGCGCAACAAAACATCGGTACCGAAATGCGAAAATAGAATGGTTGCAACGTGCAACAAAACCCAGTACGGGGACGATGATCTTTCCAAGACCTTGTTTTCTTGACTTGCTGACCGGTCCAGCTGCTGGACAGTATTCTAGTCGCAGTTGTCGATAGTAGAGTGGCGCAGTGCAGCCATTGGGCCGCGATGCCTGATGTAAAAGGGCATAAATCGGTATCAAAAATAGCCATGTGTAATGCCTGTGGTTGAGCCCTTGTACAGAGTCGTTAATGTTCATTATCGATTGCCGCTGTCACTCGCTTCTTCCGAAGCTTCGTATAGATCGAGGCAGTCTTCGAGGACTACATTGTTTTGTTAGCGAATTTGACCGTGGCTTTCGAGCAGAGCTGTATATGCTTACCAGCAGTTATTTGGTCTTCCCACACCCCGTATTGATAGTCTACAAGACCATGGCGTTCGATACCGTCGCATAGTCTTATTAGTTCGTTACCCATCTTTTTTATCATGGCCTTGGATATAAGACTTTGCGATCTCGAAAGTTGTTGGGATGAAGTCATTAGATCAATTTGGCGCTGGCCTAATCCCAGCCAGGCGTGGTTGAAGTCGTCCCACAACTGAATGCGATCAGCATGAAGGTTGGTGTCGTCGAGATTCAGACCTGCGCAAAGTAGTCAGTCCTGTATTTCTTTCTATTCTCCACTCGATTCTAGAGAGTGCCAATACATACCTAGGTCCGCGACTTGAGACAACAACCAGCTAGTGACGCTAAGCAATGTCTCAGATGCACTCTCAAGCGATCCATTGACGATCTCCTGAAATATGCTCCCTAATTGTCGCTGGTAACTGACCCATTTCTCCTCAAGGGCGCCTTCCGCATAGTCGTGATCGTCCGTCATGGAAACGTCGGCGCTGGCTGTCGCCTGTGGCATTGCGCTCACGCCTGACATGCTGTTACTCGCATAGTTCATGGCATTGCTTTGTTGATAAACGCTCGCGGATCCGCTTGGGCCCTGCGCAGGTTGCTGCAGGCTAGGGCCACCTGAGGTCCCCGCCTCAGACCCAAAGTAGGTCGAGGCGACATCAGGTGGTATCATCTGCATAGCTGCAGGCTGCCGTGAGCTAAATTGTTGCGCATCGTAGACAGTATTTTGGGCGCTCGGCTGGGCAACATTGTACATCATTGTAGCTGCAGGGCCGTAGCCACCAAAGCTATGCGCCTGGCGGGAGTCGTGGCCATATTCAGAGCCATAGGCTATAGCTGTTCCAGGCATGTTTGCTGTAGAGAATGATGCACTGGGTTCCGGATAGTAGCTGCTGTAGTTACCCGCAGCTCCCATGCCTCGCCCTGACGAAGAAGGGCCAGCAAGGGATGCAGGGCGATATCTATCGTTGGAGATTCCAGCGAGCGAACGGCGCTGTTGTGAAGGATCGTTAAGTGAATATCTCTGACTGGGGTTTGAATGTACCGGCGGTTCATTCTGCCTCCTCATCCGGTTCGAGTCGTCCATGCCCCGAAGACCTTCAATACCACACGACCCTGCTGTCGGCCCCAGCTGATGGGTGGTCGGTAACGCTGGAGACTGTAGGGAAGCCAGTTTCGATAACGCGGAACAGTTACACAATACAAGAAGCTATATCGATGGGAAAGGAATAAGGATTTCTTGAAAGCAAAAGTAGGTGTTTGAGAATGTGTGACGAGTGAAGCGCAGCTGAGCCGTTGATAGTGTTGGAGGGGTTACCGCGGGGTTGTTGAGTAGGTGAAGTCCACACAGTTGGAGTAGTCGCGATGATCGATAGTCGGGGGGTGTGGTGAGGCAGGGAATGGATGGCTAGCTAGGCGAGATAGTAGTCGAGTTGAGAGAGATCAAACAACTCTTCAAGCA
Source organism: Fusarium concolor (assembly GCA_013184415.1). Taxonomy (NCBI): domain Eukaryota; kingdom Fungi; phylum Ascomycota; class Sordariomycetes; order Hypocreales; family Nectriaceae; genus Fusarium; species Fusarium concolor. The sequence goes on from JABCJY010000123.1 coordinate 128,008, forward strand.
GGGTGCCGCTGGCCTATTATTCGCAAACAAAGCCCAACGGCGTTTACTGATCAGGTAAGAGAGCTGATGGCTCAGCCGGGGATCTGGGTACCAACGTAGTTTATCAAGTCGAGTCCCAATCGTAAGCTAGAGCTTAGCGTGTTCATGCCCGGTAGAGGCTGGACGTCGAAGAGATGACGAAGAGCAAGGCGTTAGGCCTAAGTAGCTTTGTCTGGGGCTTTGGGGCCCAGGGCTGATTTGTGGATGAGTTGTCAAACGGCTGTCTCGCCGTCAACTAGGAGGATCCTGGCCGAGACCCCATGTAAGAGACCTTGAGCATGACAAGCTCGAGCCCACTGCGATCTGCTGGGGCCACTACAACGAACCAGGGTCTCAATGAGGGACCAAGAAGATGCTCTAAGAAAAAAGCTTTCACTAAGCCGGTACGGGCGTCCGAATCCGCCGAGTAGTCGGTGTGGTGACAGTCTTCTGGTCACGCTGAGGATAGCAACTAACAAATACGGTGATGTATGATCGAAGGGTCGACAGTGGGGCACGGGAATAGACGTGAATGAATCGCGGAGATGACGAAACTCATAAATGGCAGACAGAGGATAGTCAAGGGATCTATATAGCGTATTGTAGGGATTTTAGGGAAAGCATTGCACTCACTATGATATGCTTAGGGTCCACCATTGGAGGCAGGGGCAATGTGACTGAGGAGACTGGACAGTGAGAGAAGGGAGGGGGGTGTACAGGAGATGTGAGGGACAGGCAGGGTAAGGTGAGGCGTATTGTTTTAGACTACCAGCTAAAGACGCTGTGTGAATGGCGTCAGGGCAGCCGACATACATTGAGCTCTCAAAGAATGTTGGCATTGAGGCAAGATTGATAAACGTATGTGTGACCTGAATATTGACGTGAATGGATAAGAAGCAGCGTATGCTTCAGCATCGTGTGCAGAAGGGGAAACGATCCAAGACAAGAGGTGAGGCAAGATTGGAGATGGATCTGGATGGTCCAGAACATTCTGAGGGAAGTCCAAGAAGAAACATCAACAATTACGGCTATGGTACGTAGCACGTAGCAAGAGAAACCCAATTCGAGCAAACAGAGGGCTCATGAGAACGGCTTTGGAAATTGTGAAAGGATCGGCGTCGTCTTTCTCCATCCACCACGTAACCAGCACCCCTGGCCCAGTACCTTGGTAAAGAGGCGCCAGGAAGATTAGAGGGGATGGCACTCATCGACGTGGCTTGCCTGGGGGTGAATTGAACAACTGGAAGGGGGTGTATTGCCTCGGATCCTGGGGCGCCATGGGTGCTTTGCGCAAGTACCGGACCACATTTTGAGCCGTGAACCTAGTAAACATCCGGTAGTCAAACTGCAATTGCTCGTGCTGGGCGCTGAATTCAGCGGCTTCTCTTGCTTTCCATCCAGTGAGTGGTGACTGTTCGAATCCTGTTCTGCTTTTTTTCACAGTTAATAGCTGGGTATCAATGCATTAGATAAGAAAAGCGCCTGTTCTAAGATCGATAGACGTCCTTTGCCTCTCATCCCATTGCATCTCCAACTTGAGTACTGACCTTCATACCTCTGTTTCGCCCTCATCAATACTCACATGCTCTGCGCATTGTCACTATGCATCGCAAAGCTCCAGAACAAGCGCTGAGGGCATAAGCAGGGCTCAATTGGAGTTTTTGGCTCATTCTTTGTAGAAGCGTTAAGTGGGTTATTGCCAGAAAAACTTGACACAGGACCCGCCATCCGTGAATGTGACTGGCACAAGCACACGCTGCGATGTTTCCATTTATTCTAAGGCACCCATCTCTTTGCTCTTGCAGAAATTTTCATTGTTTATCATGTAAACGCCGCGTCTAGCTGCAGATTCTCCGTGAGATATCATGCCGTTCATCATGGGCGAAAGCTATACCTACTCACCACACACATATGAACAAAGCGACGATTGTCGGGCGTGTAAGTAACCAAAGCAGATAAACTAGGTTAGCAAAATGACCTCAAGTACATCTGATCGTGTAAGTGACTGCCATAATCTGACACGGTTAAGTGGTTTAAGAGAGCCCGCCTGTCAAGGATTGAGTGCTGCTTCCCTAGCGAAGTATAGGGAACGTTGACACTGTCATTCCAAGTCGGTGCGTCGATTGCTGTCTTGGAGGGCGCCGAAGATGATCGCGCTGTCTGCAAGGAATGATCCGCAACAAAGACCAGAAAAAGAAAAAGGCATCTTTTACTGATCCTAGGCCGCAAGCATTGTCGGCTAGGTTTTCCTCCCGTCTCCGCCCTCCCGCTCGGAATCAAGAGAGGCTTGTAGGCTGTCTCTTGCGTGTCTGTGGTAACCAAGGGCTAAGACCCAGGGAATTGAGAAAAGCAACGCCAGGCAGAACAAGGGCTCAAAGGTCGCAGAAAAAGAAAAGAAAAGCAACACTGTCCCAAATTGAGGCATGGCGCTGTGTCCACAATCCACATATGGAGGTGGTTCCAAGAGAGGAAGCCGAAAATGATCGCTGACCAATCGATGAAGGAGGGCGATAGCAACTAGCATCCTTGCTGTAGTTGAGATGCTCGTGCTTTGGAGAACACGCGCTTGTTGTTTAGATTGAAGACAGCTTGGCCCTCGCGTCAACTATCCGGAGAGGGCGATATTGGGATGGAACGTGCCAATAATGCTGGAGCTCAGCTTGCTCGAGTTCAAATTGATGCTTCAGGTCATTCCGGCAGCAAATACGAACCCCTTGTGAGGATGTTGTTAATAGGGGCTGGCGGTAAATTGTCGGAAAAGCTTCTCGGTGGTCAAGCATATCTTGAAGCCTGAGCAAGACGGACTTAGAGCGGGTTTTAGAATGGCACATGTCGTGATGGAACACTTCGGTCCTTGATCCTGGTTGACTTGTGAGAAGTTAAAAACCCAGCGATGTTGATTCACTGAAAAAGTCGAGGCACTTCCATAGGTGGTTAAATGGTCTCGAGGAAGGGAAGGCGGAAATTTTTCTGGTAGGGACTAGGGTAAATGCTAGCTAATCAAGGCAGTTGCCAGTGAGTGGTAGATACCTGGGATACAGTGGGTAAAGTGCCAGCACTTTCGAATTGGGACAAAAATAGCCTTCAACCCGATCTAAGGGTCCGTTAGACTCACATCAATCGGTCTGTGGCACAAGGAAGCAAGATCGTAATGAGGCTTGCTATCATATCTCATCTTAGTGGTTGAGAATGTTTGGATAAAGTGGCAATTCAATTGATGAGGAGAAGGGCAAGTGCATGTGACACACTTGAATGGAAGTCGATAATAAAATGTCAGCCTCAGATTTCTTGCCTTGATTTTCTGCAGTCACTCAATTGATGTGGAGGGGCAGGTGGTCCAGAAAATAACCAGGACACCAAGAGCCTATTGACATAAAGAATTAAATATTTAGGCCCTAAGATTTTAGGTAAACTATCCTAATCTTTATGACACCCTTATCTTAATTCCGATTTTTCTACAACCCACCTGAGGGGTAAGGAACCTCGATTTTCGTACCTTCTTAGGTTTGGGTTGCTCGCTGTTGACCAACCACACTCTCTGTCAACAACAACTCTTTTCTACTTCGAAAACATAAAAAACCTGTCTTCAACACCAACAGCGTCATCCATTGTGCAACAGCAATTGATTATGAATTGTTGGACAACCCAAATCCTGTTTCACCACCGACGCCTCGATATTGGAATTGACAGATATGCCCATCAGTCAACTACGGTCTTCGTCGTCAAACGGTTAATATGGAATCGTTAGCTACCCTGCATCAACATCTTCAACGGCTGCAGGTGCTCTGATAAAACTGTCAGCCAGGGGTTATCACCCAGATCTCCCATCATCCACCCGTCCCCACAGCAAGTACCGGTACCTGAATGACCAGGATTATTGCTGAAGCGCACTAGCTGACGCGCATATCGGATCATGTTTCACGCGTCTAGCACTGCAAATAGTAACGCGCATCAGCCATGCATGAGAATCTGTCTCTAGTCTGGCTGGGCAGCTGGGGTTTGAGGGGCGAGGATAGTGATGCACAACTGGAAGCCCAATCATGATACTGCCCACAGTTAACTGACAAAAAGAGGTAGCTCCTCGTTCCATGGATGGCGGTCCTGCTCGCCTTGCATATTCGACCTTGCAAGCATAGCGATCAACTGCTTGGAGGAGGAGCGTTCTTATGAATGTTGTGCATGTGCTGCTGGTTGGTTATGCTCAATTAACACACACACACACACACATACACACA